>ML844777.1:49304-62580 GCA_009831015.1 Picea engelmannii | reverse complement strand
TGATACCTCGGACCAATTACCTCATGAAGCAAGAGTCCTCTCCGATGCAAGCCCAGGCCGGTGGTGATGGAAACTGCTACTGCTGACAGGACAAATCTGATGAAGAAGAAGAGAGATGGGCCCTCCAGGGCCATGCTCAAGTCTATCCTGCTCTCGGTACTCCATGTCTAGGACCATGTGGGCCTCGAGACATGATCTCCTAGTTATCCCTAGATATCGGGGATAACAGGCACAAATTAGTTTGAGGGTTTGGAGAGCTGCACGAAATCCGAGTCCAGATTGCAGTTTCCTTCCAACCCATTTGAGATCCATCCAGGGCGCTTCTATTGAGCCATCTATCGTCGGATTCTGACAGTGGAATTGCATATCGTCTCATCTATCCATTTAGGGCGTTGCTCTTCCAGACAGACATTTGGGGTTGCATGCAGAGTATCAGAGAAGATCCGAGCAATTCCTTCCGACCTAGTTCCGCATTTGGCGAGACGATCGTTTTGAGCCATATAGCATCAGATTTCATTGGTGGAATCCTTTGGGGCGCATCCAGTGTCCCAGGAGGTGCGCAAACCCCCTAGGGGTCCAGATACAGTGCCTCAAAGACCAGATCCGAGATCCAACACTCATCCATTCAGTCTAGAGGCCAGGGCGCTTCTATTGGAGCAGTTTACAGTGCATTCTAATGGTTTATTCTTTCGGACGAGTTTTCCAGCTGGTAGCGGTTACCGTACTTCTCCGGAATCGCATATTTTTGTCAATCTATCCGTGTACGCATTGGATCTTCTATCATCTTCTGATCACGAGTATTTTTATGCTATTTGCTTGTATTCCAGTGATGATCCATGAGATCTAGCTAACGTTTATATTCTATATTTCCAGTAGGCTATTGTATTCCCATGCTTGAACCGTATAATACATGATATTGGGTAGTTGATGTTCTTTACTTCTGCATGCGTCCTTTATATGTTGTGAAAACCATAAATATGAAACATGCACATGCAATAACCATCAAATCTCAAACATACAACTGAAACGCATCCAGAAACCCCCCAGTGTATCAGATCTGCAAGACAGAACAATAGATCAGTAGCAAATATCTTGATCAACGGGATTAGGGATATTTCATCCTAATGACAAGTGGGGCAAACAAATGGATAAAAAATGCAGAAAATAAAAGAGGTACCTAGCCTTACGGTTTTGGGGGTTGGTTGGGCCAACACACTCCAAGATGTAGGCACAACTAATAAATTAAATTGCAGAAATGTAAAAGAGGAGAAATGCAAGCCCTTTTGGGACTCCCTTGGGCTTGCTTACAATTCTTAAGAAAGATAAGAGAAGAGGGTACAATGTTACCCTACTATTGGAGGCTCTTTTTGAATGTTTTGTGGCTAAAAATGGACAGCACCTCCCCTTGTCCTGGCGAAAAACTGCAAAAACTAGCAAGCAAAAGCTTGCTAGAAATGCTGTAAAATGTACAAAACAACTCAAAAAAAAAAAATTGTTAGTGAAAACAGAAATTTTTACTATAAAAATCTGAATATAGATAATGATTTTAAGTTTATTTCCGAGTTGAAAAACAACCATAAAACCTCAAGGAAATGAAAGAAGTTAGAACAGAAAATTAATGGAGGAATCCCTTAATTGAACAAGCAATTTCTCAAATCTGAAAATTGTTTCTCCAAACCCTTAGTGACCTGCAAATGAGTGAGATCTAGCTACAAAACAATAAGGAGGTGATCACATGAAATGGAAATGGAAAAATACTTTGCAATACCATACAAAATACTCACTAAGTCTATAGCAATACTACCATAAACTTAAACAAGCAAAATACTTTGCTTGGGATCTCCTAGATTAGATTTGAAAGAAAATAACCCACAATGAAAAATATAGCAGCAATATCACTTCAAACAAAGACCAAAAGGAGCATCAATAAGAGTCCCAATGCACCGTGAAATTCCCTCCAAAACTTTTCTTATTCCAAAAAGTGCATGCAAATACTTGCAGCAAGAAATTACAAGAAGAAATGAGGATGGAAAACAGAATAGTGGGAGATGAGTGAGAGAGATTTGGGTATAGTAACAATACTCTGAGAATTGGTGGTAAATGGGGAGGGGAGGTGTATTTATACTTGGAGAGCAAGAGCTACCCCTCTTGGATCTCCTCCAAGTGTCACCCACCAAGCAATGATGAGAATCTCAAGGAGGGGGGAGCACCATCTAGTTTAGGGTTTTGGTAAGTGAGTGGAGTGTGAGTTGGCAAGCATTAGCCAAGTTAAAGGTGTGAGGTGGAGGCTCTAGGAGGGCGCACCTAGGGAGAGGAGGGCCCCACTCTATTCATTTTTTATTTTCTAGAGTGTTCTCAAGGAGGGGGGCGCAACTTCCCTAGGGGGACAAACTTTATGAAGTGGCGACTAGGTAAGAGGGGGTTGTGAGGGTGAGAAAAGGGTTAGGATAGTATAATATAAGGTTTAGGCATTATTATCCATCAAATATGCACTAGGATGGACTTCTAACGAGCCGCCAAAGATTGAACATTTATTTTTCAAAAATTAGAGTTCAGAAGTTTAGCCGATCAATAAGACCAATTTTTTCACATTTTCCATAAAAATTGTAATAAGAGATGTTGCATGATGAACTTGTAAAAGGTCTTAGCCACCTCCGACTTAGGCATGAGTTGTTACTCTAGAGTGTTTTTTTTTACTTATTAATTATATTTTTCCATTTAAAGGCGATTTATAATTTATGAGTTTTTTAACTCAATTCTCCAAAGCTGGAGTATATCCTTATGGTTAGGCCTTAGCATGGATCTAATACTAGTGTCTAATGTATATTACCATGTTAAACATACTCCTAAAGTCTTATGGAAATGTGCTAAGTCCCCCTTAGTATTTTTTAATTTTTTCAGTTAATTAAAAATTTTCCGCAAAACGAGAATTTTTAATTAAAAAATAAAGTTGTAATAAAAAGTGGTACTAGGAGTGTTCCTATGCCTTGGGGGTGTTCATTTTTTGACCTAGAGCACCCACATTACCTAAGTATCCAATTGGTTGAGTAAAATTAGTGATTTTAATCACTTAAAAATCAATTTTACTCAAAAAACCCAAAAAAGTCAAGTAAAATCAAAGAAAATCAGCAAATGCTAAATTTGGAGAAACATGTGGGAGCATGTTTTGGATGAGTTAAAGCCTCAAAAGGCAATGTGGCAGCCATACTATGCATCTTATTGGTCAAGAGTTAAAGGTTATGACATGTGGGGTTGTAAATAGCATTTTCTCAATAAGAGGGTGTGCACACCTCTTGAAAGGTGGCGCATTCCCAAGAGTGTAATATCATTTGTACTATCATTATTGAATTGGAATAAAGAAGGCTTTCGAGGCTAATTTGGTGTGGATTCATGTGTGGTTGCTCATTGTCAAGTGCAAATTTATGAGGTGACATTGTTTTATTTCATTTATTTATGCAATTTGTTGAATATTGGCCTTTGTAAGAGTACTATTGCTCATAAATGATAGTATTATAAATCTTGTTTGATTTCTTATTCCTATTGATTATCTATTTAGAGATTTAAATGTGCATTTTATGTTTTGCTTAACTAATGTGCCATTGAGTTTCTTTGTAGGTAACACGAAGATCTAACAAGTTTCTTGCAAGTGTTGTGAAGTTTAGAGATCTCATTTAGAGGATTGGATGAGCTTGCTTGCTCCTACTTTCTATCCAAAATCTTGAAGGACAATAGCCCCTCTTTCCATGCCAAGAAGACTCCATTTTTGCCCAAGTATTCCAAGGGTTTAAGGAACTTTTCTTCCCATCTCTTTCTCAATTAAAAGCTAAAAAATTCTGTTGAGTTCTTTTCATTTGCAAAGTGAGATTTCAATTCAAAGTACTACAAGTTATCTTTCCTTTGCAAACTAAAGGCAAGTAGATTAGATCTTGTATTCTAGCTTGCAATCTACTATCTTTAATCTCCCTTTCTTGCTGAAATTTTAAAGATAAAGATAGTTTATTTTTAAAGAGTTTTAATTTCAAATTTGAGCAAGTCATATTGTTTTTATTTTCTGTTTTAGGACAGCAAAGATATCTGTAAGAATTCTTAGCTAATTTAACATATCATGGGAATTTCCTTGGAAAATTTGAGCTTTATATACTAAAAACCAAAGACACACTTAAAGTGTTTTTGGCCATCCTTTGCTATCTTTTGTTTGTTGTTTTGTGCAGGTTGGTGCGAAAACAAGAGGATACTCTACCGAAAATTCAAATATTTGAAGTTTCAAAGACCCCCAAAGTGGCCCTATATTGTTGAGAACCATTGTAAAAGCATTTTTCTTCATTTCTCATCCATATATAAGGGTCCACATCTCATTTTAAGAGATCTTAAGACTCTTCCAAGAGCAATTGTAACCGAGATAACAAAATCAGTGAGCCAAAGGAGACCTCACTTTGTTTTTCCCCCCGGGGGGTGTGTGTTGTGTTTTGGGATCTTGCATCTTAGTTAGCTTCAATTTGTCCTTTTGATTTAAGTGCTCAAACAAATTCACACTCAACTTTAAAGTTAAAATAAACCACAATCTAGATTAGATTTCATTTTTGCAAAGTAGAATACTAATTGCTAGTTAGTTTAAATTTTATGCAATTTCAAAGTTGGAAATAAACAGTCTCCTCAGCTCCTCGCAAGAGACTGGTCAGTGAAGACTTTAGAAATTACAAAACATTTCCCTTTCAGTATTTTTTTTTATTGTTTAAAATAGACAACTCCCCTCAGCTCCCACTGCGGTTCATGACCCTTCCAGTTGCGAGCTAGTCTCGATCTGCTAGGAGTAAGTTTCATACACGTTGGGCTAGACAGTGGTAATAGACTAATTAGGGAAATCCTAAAGAGAATTTGGCTTTAGTGGAAACATAATAGAGTCTGTGAAGATATCTGGAAGGAACTTTGAGATCTAGGTTCTCCCTGTCGGATCTCCCACATTTTCTTGAGCTTGTGTGCAAAATCAGAGGGACCTCCCTGTTGGATATTTGGCAAGCTCAACCTCCACTTTAGGGACCTTTTTCTAAAGGGCCAAATCTAGTTTAGACAAGAACTTATTTTTTCATGCAAATAAAATTTATCTCATTAATATACCATCAATAAACCTTAATAAAACACACGATCTACATTTCCCACGAATACCTTTAAGGCACTGGTCTCATTTACACATTTGCAAAGCCATATGCTTCACACTTTTACTGCAGTCATTTACTTTGAAGAAAAAATGATTTTACTTGCATCTAACAATTGTGTCTCACGTATTCTTTTATGCAAGTATATGTTTTATGTATCGTGTGGTGAATAGTTGATCTGTGTATGTTTTTTCTTTATGTTGGTTAATGAAAGTTTAAAATCCTAGATTCAATTCTTGTACTTAGATTAGTTTCAAGCCTTAGTATATTTGTTAGGGACTAACCCTCTTGGCTTCACTAAGAGTTGGCCTAGACAGAGGAGTTGAGTATTAGGTGACAACACCTTAACTCTCACTTGCCCCAAAGGACACACCGAGTGGACTGAATATTTCTTCCACGTCTCTCAGGTGTGTATAAGGCGGAAACATGCATCATCTCCCACCTTTTCTCTAACCATTTAGCTCAAAATTACAAAATTCGACATTTTGACTATGTCAAGACTAGCAATTAAATTGTTGTTTTGGACTGACTAAGACTCCTCATGGACAAACACCTAGCAAAACTTGTCCAAATGAGTTGAAACTTGGTCCAAGGGTGTAGGGGGTCTCATTCCATTTCTTTTGAGCACAAATACCCCTATCAAAATCCCAAGGACCAAGTTATTACATTTTTCATCAAAAATTAATTAAAATTACTCATACTTAGGAAATTTTAATAATAATAAAAAAAAACCTATCTAGACTCGACGGAATTCCGCAAAACTTTAGGAGATGTCTTACATGGTCATTTACAACATTCCTAGACATTAGCTACCAAAGGAATAGACCATTAGAACGCCTTTCACCACTTTGGAGGAATTGTTTGTGGGAGTGAAAAACTCAAGGTAAATTAATAAGGGTGGTTAGTCCAAATTAATAACCTGAGGAAAAAAAAACACTCAGTGAAAGGGACTCCTCTAATGATGAAGTCCTAAGGTAATTGACCTAACTATGTGTTGATATTATGGTAGCTGCGGGAGGTATTTACCTCCACGTGTAAACCTGACGAGAATAGAATACTCTGGGAAGGAAGAAGAAACCCTAATGAGTTGGCTAATAACCCTAGAAGACTTGTCGGCTCAAGAAGATAATTTGTATTATGTTATTAGCCTCCAAGAGAAGAAGTCGGCCAGAAGAAATAATAATATATTGAATAGACAGATACCTAGAATGAGAAGTCGGCCCAGGCAGTTAGCCAGAATTACTATAAATACAGGAGGCCAGTCTTCATTTTGGAAGGCAGTCTCAGAATTGCAGAGCAGCACTTGTGCGCACTGCAGTGCCCAATGTTGTGCGCAAGTTTGAGGAGAGCTTCCCTTGCAGCGGCTGCAGCTAGCAGATCAGTTTTGGCTTGGAATATCTCTTGGCTAGGGTTTGGACTATTTGATCAGCTCTTGTTGGTGCGCTATCCTTGGGGAAAGGTGTGCTACCCTTTGTTTGGTTATCTAGCCTAGGGTTTGCTTCCAGAGTGATTCTCTGTCAAGGTTAAGGTGCTCGGAGGGTGGCTTCGGCCTATGGTTGGATGACAATAGAGATATTGTCAATGGTAAAGCGAGCACATCCATTATATTCTAACAGGTTATTGGCCCACACCTCCTTCATTCAATCTAACCGCTCGAAGGAAATACAGTCGTAAGGATATTGAGCTCGTTGAAGAATTGCCGCTAGGGTTTCTAGCAGGAGTAGTCACCATAGCACTGCCACTAGGGTTACTAGCAGGTGCAGTTGCAAAAACCCTAATCCTCTCGTTGAGGCACCTTGAGTGAAAGGATTGACCTAATTTCCGGACAGATCAGTGCACCCTAGCCTAGCGCATCTCCTGATACTCTCAGCAAGCCAAGACGTCAAGTTTGAGTTTCTGGTCAAATCTAGGGTTGACCAAGTTAAAGTAGCCATGACTTATTCTATGAAGTCAGAGAACAAGTTAGATGGAGCTTCTAACTTCAGAGCATGGAAGACAAGGATCTACCTCATCCTTGCCAAGAATAAAGTGTTGAATATCGTGAAAGGAAAGATCGTGGAACCAGTGTTTGAAGAAGGAAAAGTGAAGGAACCACAGAACGTTGCAGCTATGGAGAAGTTCAAAGACGATGACATAAATGCTATGAGTATCATAGTGGAATCTATAAAAGACCACTTGATACCCTACATCTCCCATATTGACTCATCGAAGAAGATGTACGATGCCCTAACAAATCTCTTCTCGGTCAAAAACATTGGACAAGTTACGAGTCTGAAGAATGAGCTCTGTGACATGAAGATGAATGATGAGGACAGCATAACATCATATTTTGTGAGAATCTCTTAGTTAAGAGATCAACTACAAGCTATTGAAGAGATCATCTCAGAGAAGGAATTGGTAAACATAGTACTCAATGGTCTTCCCAAGACATGGGATGCATTTACCGCAAGCATGAACATAAGGAAGGAGTATCCTACATTTGAATAACTTTGGACTTGTTGTGCTCAAGAAGAATCCAAGATCAGTGCAAAAGAGAAACCCCAAAAGAAGTACGATGATCAAGCCTTCACAGCAAGATTCAAGAATTTCAGGAACAAAAGGAAGTTTGGCTCAAGGAGGAAGCCAAATCAAAAGAAAGACATTTCAGAAATACAATGCTTCAACTGTCAAAAGTATGGTCACTACAAGAATCATTGTCTCGAGATAAATAAAAGGAAGGAGAAACACGAAGCATCAGCTGCCGAAGAAAAGAAACCTACAAAGAAGACTAAGCAGGATGAAAGAGACTTCTTCTTCTGAAGGTAACAATACTCTTCTTAGTTCCTGTACATATCTTGTTTGCATAGTCTCTATACATATCTTGTATATCTATCTCTTAGAAGATAATATGTTCCAAGAAAAATTATACCTATGGAAGCTATTACAAGATAAGCCAATCCTAAAGACACTGAGAAAAAGAAAGATAGAAAGAAGTCAGCAATCAAGAGGACTTTGGAGAAAGACCTGTAACACTTTGCAGAAGGGAATGAGGATGCAGACGAAAGCATGGACTCTCCTAGATGGAGGGAGTCAATTATATATCACCAAAAAGAAGAACATGCACTCATACATGAAGCAAGGATTAGGAGGGAGCTAATCCTATGATCCATTGAAGATGATGAAGTATATATCCATGATAGCAGCCATGAAAAGAAGTACGTGTTCAGTTTGACCTTAGAAGAAGTCTTCTTCGAAGAGAAGCTTTAAAGTATCCCCGGTTGTCCATCCAGGTCCATGATCCTATGATGAAAGAAAGAAGTGGAATATTTAGGGCATGGAATCTATAAGAAACTCCATGGACCCAAGATCTAAAGAAAAACATAAAGAAGAACATGAAGATTCCAAGAAAGAAGAGAAGCCTGAACAACCACTCATTGTATCGAGAATCACAAGATTACCAGCCTGATATGAAAGCAATCAAGCAGAACTGAAAGTTGTGATGAAGAATAGTGTATGGAAGACTTATGAATAAAAGCATTGCAAGAGCCAAGAACTAGAGGTTCTACCAGATGGAGGGAGAAGACTATGATAATTGCTCATTCCGGTAAACTACCTCTACATGAGTCATCATATCATCCATGGGTTGAAGTTCTACATCAAGATGAATGCAAAGACTATTCTCAAGAGAAATTGAACAAAGAGCATATGAAGAGCAACCTTAATATTTTGAGGCATACCAGAAAGAGACCCTTGTATACAGATGGAAGAAGATAACTTGGTGGAGAACTTCCAATGCACAGCAGAAGCGTGGTGAAGATTTTCTATAACAAAAGATATTGTATCAAGATGATTACTCAGTAGATCAGATCTCATGATGACAGAAGAAGTGCCACATGGATATGTTCCAGTCTTTCCAACAGTGATATACTTTATTGACTAGAGCTACATGAATCCTTCAGAAGAAAACCAATGTTCTTGACCAAAGTACATTTGAAATCAAGCATTACATTATCCGTGATGAAGTCCAGAAAGGAGAAAGTGGTTCTCCAATACATATCTCCACAGATGAGAAGATAAGCAGACATTTTGGTAAAAGCTCCTGTTCAAAATGAAAGAGTTTGCGTACTCAAGCTGGAGCTCGTGGAAATGACTTCCTTATTGAAAAAGGAAGAGATGACTCCCAGGTTGGGAGGGAGCACTGATGTATTATTGATTGATGGACAATCATTTTTCAGTTCGAAGAATGGTCCAAGATGAGCAAATTCTTTCATATTTGGAAAGTGGATTGATATTTCTGACGGACAACGATTTCCCATTGTGGTTAACATGGGAAGTGGCCCAGATTGTTGATGTACCATAGACAACAACTTCCCATTATGGTTAACATGGGGAGTGGTCTAGGGTAGTCTCTCTTCTTGAGGGTTACTCAAGAAGACTGGCCCGCCTCGCCGGACAACGATTTCTCATTGTGGTTAACATGAGGAATGGTCCGTTTTGGAGGTTGGTACAGGATAATATTTTCCTCTTGTGGTTAACAGAGGAAATGGCCTAGACAGTCATTCCTTAGGGTGTATTCATTCTCTCTAGGTTGCACTTTGTTTAGTGCCAGAGGAATGGCCCAGGGTGGGGAATGGTCCAGGCTCAACAATCAGGGGCAGGCATTCCTTAGGGCAGATTCATTCTCTCCAGGTTACACTTTGTTTAGTGTCGGAGGAATGGCTCAGGGTGAGGAATCGTCCAGGTTCAAAAATTAGAACAATCATTCTTCCTTGTTTGAGAAGAATAAGGCAGATAGCCCATCGTTGATGTTCTACTCTGAGGGAAGATATTCTTTGAGATATCACAGATGTGAGTGAAAGATTGGCCCAGATGATTCAGTTTATATCATAACATTGTTTCTGTGCAGGTTGATATCAGAAGATTGTTATGAAGACTGTATGACAATAGATGTATACTACTGTGGTGGATGTGTTCCATTGTTTGTGACTATACGTTACTGATCAAGTGCTTGTTTTCTACTTGGTGTGGTAGTGTACCATTGGATTGTAGTTATGTACTACTATGGATAGACACAGTTGTGTTCTATTTTGTTTCGATTATCTTGAAGACTATCAGCAGTTTGGTAAATGATTATTAGCCAGATGAATGATTAAAGGATAGAGATTTCCCAAATGGAAAATGGTTTAGAACATCTACTCTTCTAGGACATATGTCCAGATTAGAAGAATGGCCCTTGTATCACTATGTGGTGTGAGTGACTTATCCAGCATCATGTCTGATTACTCAGATGAAGTATGGTTTTGAGAGATGATGCAGTTGATGACACTAATGGTGATGATGATGCTCATGATCTAGTCATGAGATAGTCTAGACAACTATGTTAATGTTACCGGGTGAATGGTATATTTTGTGCTCAAGACCATTACCTGTAATACCTCCCTAGCTAGGAGGGAGTGTTGATATTATGGTAGTTGCGGGAGTTATTTACCTCCACGTGTAAACCTGATGAGAATAGAATACTCCAGGAAGCAAGAAGAAACCCTAATGAGTTGGCTAATAACCCTAGAAGACTTGTCGGCTCAAGAGGATAATTTGTATTAGGTTATTAGCCTCCAAGAGAATAAGTCGACCAGAAGAAATAATAATATACTGAACAAAGATATACCCAGAATGAGAAGTCGGCCCAGGGAGTTAGCCAGAAATACTATAAATACAGGAGGCCTGTCTTCATTTTGGCAGGCAGTCTTAGAATTGCAGAGCAACACTTGTGCACACTGCAATGCCCAATTTTGTGCGCAAATTTGAGGAGAGCTGCCATTGCAGCTGCTGCAGCTAGCAGATCGATTTTGGCTTGGACTATATTTTGGCTAGGGTTTGGACTATCTGATCTGCTCTTGTTGGTGCGCTATCCTTGGGGAAAGGTGTGCTACCCTTTGTTTGGCTATCTAGCCTAGGGTTTGCTTCCAGAGTGATTCTCTGTCAAGGTTAATGTGCTCGGAGAGTGGCTTCGACCTATGGTTGGGTGACAATAGAGATATTGTCAATGGTAAAATGAGCACATCCATTATATTCTAACACTATGATCCATGCAGACCCATTACATTATAATCCCACGCAGGGGAGCGAAAATTCCATTACAAGACTTTCTTCATCGAAATTGATGCAAGGTGTACTCTTATCGTGTGGAGGCTCTGTGTGGAATATATCTTCAGTGAATTCTTCATTTTTTTCATCTTCCTTCTTCAAAATTTGGATAGACCCTAGCTCCTTCCCGTGATATTTTGCAAGTTTGTCTTTGTATTGATCTGTCCATGGAAGAAGCGTGTTTATGGAGTCTTCCTGCATAAAAGGTAGCTCAAATGGATCATACTCAATGGTCTGTGGGAGTACATCATAATCACATTCATTGGATAGTAATCTTTACAAAAAGAATTGAAAGTTGTATGAAAACCTGTTAAAGAGCGGATGCTCGCAGCGGGAAGAGATCGACACCACTCAAGGCCAGCTCCCTTCAACAAAAACCTGAAGAGCTTAATCTGGATATCCTCGTGCATGATATTGTGTCGGTGGAAAGCCTCATGGAAGTCCAGTAAATGCTCAGCTGGTTCCTCCCAACTTGTTGCATGAAATTCAGAGAGGAAATCTTCCCATTGGTCTCTATCAGGAAGTGCATTAGAAAAACCAACTATCTAAGAAAAGTCACAGAAAACAAACCTTTGAGCCAGAATTTTCTCCATATCGAACCAGTGGGGTCGCCAATCGATCCTCGAATGATGGAGTCGCCAGGTGAAAGATGCGCAGCTTCAAATGTGCTTGGTCCTTGTTCACCATCAAAGACCAGATCTTGACGTTGTCGTTACCCCAGGAAGCTTCTCAGGCTGAGAAAGCAGCTGCTGAAACCTTCTCGAGAAAGCTCCTTAGGGTCAGCTTCCAGGTGTGCTAACAGTAGTCACAGCTGAAACAGTGATGTGGAAACAATGGAGTCGCCACAGTGGAGTCGCCAGGTGCACAGTAGAAATATTTAACGGCTCTGATGTCTGATGCACCTTCAGCATCAGAGGCTCAATGTCGTTCTGCCCAGGGAAAATCTTCAACTTCGTCCCCGACAACGGCGCCAGAAGTGTTGGCGACGGAAGTCACTCCTGGATTGCAGCAGGAACAGAGCCCGACGCCCATCAGTTTTATGTCACGATGGTTTATAGATAGGATGACCGAATGGAAGCCAACTCAAAACAATATCATTCCAACTCCAAAACTAGGCCAGGCATGCATAGGTGAGTGAGGTCTTATATAAACTTTAGACAGTGAGCCGTAGTAAAGGGTGAACAGGCGGAAGACTTATATAAGAGGAAAGCAGAGGTCTGTTATTAACATCGGGTTTCTAACAGGCTGTGGAAGGAGACGTCCAAACGCAATATCATCCTACATTCAAACGCAAAAGCCAGAGAATGCAACAATAAATCTTTTATCATAACATAACTGCAATAATTCGCGCGAATCAGTCAATCACGAACTCTCTTAGCATGAGATGGAAATTAGATGGAGTAAGAAAAACTGTCTGTCATAAAACAAGATATCTCATATACAGATGCATAACCAGCAAACTAGAATATCTGTTAAAACTTTACAGTAGGGAGCTCTGCTCTACCATCAATGCTTTCAAAATACAAAAACTGAGTCTATATACTCAGGAAAATTCACCTCACAAAGGCGTGCCCAGTCACTCAAGGCTTGATGTCCCTTCAGTCAAACTCGTACTGATATCTTTCTTTAAATGCCACCTTAACTACGCATGGCTCCTGTAAGGAGGGTAGCTGAGCCATGAAGTGCTCGGCTAGCGTGCGCAGACTCCTCTGTCGAGTCGAGGACTTCGGCACGGCTTCGTTGAGGGAATCGATACACAGGTCCTCTGCGAGCAGGCGGCTCGCCAGACCCTCCATTCCCCTCATTTAATGCACGAAAGGAGGTTTCAACCACCTGCCCTTGTCTTCAATTACTTCAAAACTAGAAACAACATTAAGATCGGGCCCGATGGCGCCTAGAGATCGTGATGATTCCCTCTGCAACTGAACTCGGCGCCTTGGCCTTCTTTATGCAGCTCATTCCTCTCCCCAAGTGACCATGGGCTGTGACCATATGCTTTC
>ML844776.1:22951-37360 GCA_009831015.1 Picea engelmannii | reverse complement strand
CGAAAACAATAAGAAAATATGGGGAAGGGTGCATGTTTGGTGTCGGTGTAAAAGTGGGTAACATTTTAAAAAACAGGTAGGGAGTTTAATCCTATGGAGCTTATTACCAGGACGAACAGGAAAGGAAGACTCTTACAGATATAAATGGTCGTCGAAAGAAAACAATGTGCATGAAAAGATGGAGAACTCACCTCGGATGTTCGCATTACCTTCTGTTGGAGCTTCCACTAATGCAAAGGGCCCTTATACAATACCAAGCGATAAGGAGAAACTAGGGGAGATTTCGTACCAACAATGGTATATGGTGGTTATGAGAAGTGCAGTTGTCCTGGTAATTTTACTAAAAGCTATTCGGTAGGTTTCTCTGTGTCTACATAAATAAGGCACCTCGATAACCACCTGGAAGTTGGTCATAAAAACAGGACATAGTTCCTCCACTTTTTGGGGAAATTTTGAGGGTTTTTGAAAAGAAGCAAAACCTTAAAAAAATACTAAAATAATCTGGAACTATACCTTCTATTATTTCGTATGCATTAACCCCTGGTTCTAATGCCCTTTCCTAATCAAGTCTTATCTTTACGCCGTTATTCCAATCTTTAATACACTTTTGTATTTCTTCTCATGCCCTTTCCTAATCAAGTCTTACTTGTAGGCCGTTATTCCAATCTTTAATACACATTTTTATTTCTTCAAGGCAACAAAAAATTTCTTAATATTTTCTACTTTTCATTGGGTTGGAAAAATTTTCATTATTTTATGGGTTGGAAAAGTTTCTTAATACGTTCTTTTTTTAATTTTTTTTATTGTTTGTGTAAATATTTTTTTTATTAGTCGTTTTTCATATCTTAGCAATAAAAAAAAATGCTAAAATAAGTTAGTTTAAAGAAAGAATTTTCATGTTTTTTTTTTTCAAAACTTAAATTTTATTTCAAATAGGAAAGAAAATTTACATTATGAAAAATGCATGTGGAGATATGCATTTAGTTTATCATTCCTCCCCCGTCAACGAGGGCCCGAGCAAAAAAAAGACTAAACAAAACTCCCTAGCAAGGAGTGTATTTGCTTCATACATTCAATAAAAGTGACACACACCCATTGCTCCCATAAATATGGACTGAGAGCCTAAGACAGGTCCTGCCATAATATCTGAACATCAGCCTATAACCAAAAAGACTGTGAGCAAAGGATAAATCAGTATCTAAAGAAGCCAAAAGATAGAAACTTGTATATATATACGTTCCAAAAGATGGCCAGCAAGCAAGCCTGCACCCAAATACCATTTGTTGGAAACCTAGCTGATATAGATTGTCAGCAAAACCCGTGAGAGAGTACTCCAAGTCAATCTATAGTAGTGCCATAATACAAAACTGTAGAGAATCATGTATGTGAACCAAGGCCTTCATGGCCCCCTGTTTCTATAAATGGTCAACGATAATATTCAAAATTTGTTCCTTCTCTGAATTCAATTATTTTCCACTACCCATGAGCCAAGTGAGTACCCTCCTTTGAGAGTTTGTCGACTTCCCTATTTCGTTCCCTGTATACATGACGTATAGAGAAATTTGTATAAGTGTCCAAAATAATAAAAACTTCTTCAAGTAGAGGGAGAAGCCTAATATTGTGACACTTTTGGGATTTCCTGATCCAATTTATGACCACCATTGAGTCATCGAAGATTTGAAGATTCGATATCCCTTTTTCCCCAGCAAAAGTTAATAACAATTTTAAGGCCATCAATTCAGCAAAATTATTTGTTCCATGACCCAAGCCCATTTTTATTTTGAAATGGTGGGAATCTGAAAGATGTAAGATGGCTCCTCCACCACACAATTGTCCCTCATTTTGTGAGGCACCATCAAATATGCCCAAGGCCTCAAACAGTCCATTGTTTCCTCCGACACCTGCCTAACCAAGGGAGCGCCTTTCCCTTGTGGAAAGTGGGATAAGATGTCAAGGCTTTGTGCAACAATAAGTTCTGGAATGGAGAATTTCTCATTGAAAATGGTTGTATTTCGAGCCAACCACACACCCAAATTTATTAGCAAAGGAAGAGCGTTTATATTAGTATTTTTGGGATCATACAGACACTGTCTCCAAGCCTCTTCAATGTTTTTTCCTTACCAAACACAGTTCTATCGAAGAGCTCTTACACATTTAGACCACGTTTGATGTACAAAGGGACAACAAAGGAAGAGGTGAATGTTAGATTCCTTGGTGAACTTGCATAGTGGACACCAACCTGGGCCTTCCAGGCCTCTATGCTTCATTCTGTCCCAAGTAGGCAATTTGTTTTTTATCAAGCACCATAGGACAAGATGGGATTTTAAGGGGCACTTTATTTTCCAATTCCCTTTCCACCACTAAGAAGGTTCCTAGTGGAGAATGTCAATGTTTATTTGTATGTAGCCTGCTTTTGGCATATAAATCCCATGTGGATTGTGTTGCCATACTAGTTCATCCTCCTTAATTGATAATTGAATGTGCCATGCTTTGAGAGCTCTGATCTAGTCATTCCATTCTGCTACATATTCTTCACCTAGATGCAGTTGTAAAGCGCCCTTCCATTCTTAACCCCACACTGTGGTTCCATTCATGTCGGCTATCTGGGCCAAGTGAAAAAGACCTCGATTGTGGAGGATATCAATTAGTGGTCAAGGAAGTAGATGATCTCTATCATTGTCTAGCCATGGATCTTGCCCAATTCTGATTTTTGTACCTTTTCCCACCCTCCAGGCCAGTCCTTTCCCAACCAATGAAAAGGACTTTACGAGGGCTTTCTAGATTGTGGTGCAATTTAGGACGTCCTTTATGGGCCTTCTGATCCACTCCTCCACAAAGTCCGGGCATATGCATTTTTGGGTGACCACTTTAGTCTAGAGACTTTTTGTGGTGATCAGTCTCCATCCTACTTTGGTTGTTAGGGCTTTTGAGAAGCGGTGAATATTTTTCAGCCCCCATCCCCTAGTAACTTTGGGGCTACCAATGTTTCCCATTTGATCCATGGCATAACAAAATGTTCCTTTTGACCCACCCATAAGAATATAAAGCAAATTCTCTTAATTATCTCCAATGTTCCTTTTGGGACCCATGCCAGAGAGATCCAGTATATCGGAATAGCTTCCAACATTGACTTGACTAAAACCAGTCTTTGTGTTATGGATAGCCAGCGGAAACTCCATGACTTCAGTCTCATTTCTAACTTAGCTACTAGCCAAACCCAATCCTCATTTTTGTAGTTGTTGGGTTTTAGGTGAAATCTAAGATACTTCAATCCTTCATCAAAAGTCTTTGTCTCATAAGGAAAAAATTCCTTATAAACACCTAACTCCTCTTCTTCCATGAGATGTGCAAACAAGGTGGATTTTTGGCCATTTATCTACATACATGTAGCACGGCCAAATAGATCCAATATTGAACTTAGCTTCTCTGCATCACCCCCAGGCCACTGCAAAAGATCGGGACATCGTCCATAAAAATTAGGTGTAAAAGCCTTAAGGTGGGAAATAAGAGGACACCAAGGAACTCGCCTCTAGATTTTGTTGCGCCTATAGCCTTACTGAGCCCTTCCACCACCAACAAGAAAAGGAGTGGGGACAAGGGACAACCTTGCCTTAATCCTCTTTCAGCTGAGAAGAAAGCCGAGGAAAATCCATTTATTGGGACAACAAAAGACATTGTAGAAATGCAACTCATGATCCAATTTTTAAAGGGAAGTTCAAACCCCAAATGAGTTAGTATCATCCTCAAATATAGCCAGCTAACTCTGTTGTAAGCTTTTGAGAGGTCTATCTTGAGTACCTCCCCTTTTAACTTCTAAGTTTTAATACTATGTAAGGTCTCTTGATCTAATCCAATTGCTTTGTGGATCTGTCTACCTTCCAAAAAAACAAATTGTTCCTGTGAAATGGATTTTGAGAGAAACACTTTTAGTCTTCTACTAATTATTTTAGCTATCACCTTATAAATACAGTTGCATAAGGAGATAGGTCCAAAGTCTTCCAAGGATTGTGGATCATCCTTTTTGGGGATAAGAGCAATGAAGGTTGCATTTAGCAGAGCATGGATATAATTGCTTCTTCGAGATTCCTCCACTACCTTTAGAATGTCCTTCTCGATGAGGTCAAAAAGACCCACAAAGAAGTCCATTGACTACCCATCCGGTCCTAGATTCTTGTCTTTTTGGAAACTATCAAGTACCTCTTTAAGTTCCTCTTCTGTAAATTTTTCCATAAGTGTATTGTTATCTTCCTCTCCCACAAACCTTGGGAACAAGAGGGCCATCTAGACAATAACATCTATTGTAACTCTTTCTTCAGCTGTGAATAAATTTTTAAAATGTTGAGATCCCAACTGCGCCAAATCCTCAAAAGAAGTAAATTGTTTACCGGAGGAATCCTTAAGGCTTCAAATGGTATTTTCCATCTTCCACCCTTTTGCATAAGCTTGAAAGAATTTGGTGTTCTTGTCCCCATTTTGTAGCCAAAGTGCTCTGCTCTTTAACCTCCAATATGCTTCTTTTGCTTCCAGGAGTTGTCTTCTTTTCTTTTCTAGTGTTAATAACACATATTTGGCTTCAGGAGATGAAAAACCTCCACCCTATGTATCATATATTGTTTGTAGATTTGCTTCAATATTAATAAGCTCGTGTTCATCCAACTGCTTCATCTTTCTTGCCCAATCAATCGTGGCCTTTCAAAAAAAAAAAATTAAGCAAACTAAATCATTGCCCGCTCTTCCTATATAATGGGGTTCCATAACTCCTTTACTAGGCTGGGGAATTCCTCCTCCTTTAACCAAGATGAATTGAATCTGAAAGGGCTCATTGATTTCCCTGAACCGCCTACAACTTCTAGAAAAAATAGGTGGTGATCTAATTCACCTTTTGATCCCACCCATTGTCTGAAAATTAGAGGGGACTCCACCAGGTTTCCTAACATGAGGAAGCGATCTAACCTTTTTGCAATGTAGTCTTCCCCCATCCTCTTGTTTCTCCAAGTTGAGCAAATCTTTGTGGGTGCAATGTCTAATAAACCCATTCTCCCAATTTATGGCAGAAATAATCTGTTTGGGCATCTGCATGAGCCCTTTGGCCCCAAGATTCGGCATCTCCCAAGGAGAAATTTAGATCTCCCCCAAGGATGACGTTCTCTTCCTTTGTGAAGGACTTGTCTAAAAAGTTGTCCCATAACTGGATGCACTCTTGTGAAAGGCCATAGACATTTAAAATCATGAAACATCTGCCTATGTCCTTGACACAGACTGACATACCAAACCCTGAGTCAAAATCCCAAGAATTTACTAGCTTGATAGACCTGGACCTCCATCCCATGGCCAAACCCCTTGAGTGCTCTTTTGCATCCAACCAAATGAAATTCCATCGTTTGAAAAGTTTCTACAAAAGAGGGACAACCAAGATTACATCACCCAAGGTCTCCTAAAGTGATGCACTATCGGTCTATACCCACAGTTATGGTAGCTCAAAATTGTCTTGGCTAACCATCAAACACACAAAGGGGTGTCCCAAGGATCTATCTACAACTTACTCTTCTTCAAATTTTGATCAAGTCACCCTCCTAAATCAATCGCATGTAATGGATTGATTCTCCTTCATATATGATCTTTGCCTCTTACTTTTCCTTGTACTTCCATTGGATCAGATTGAGTAATTAAATTGCTCTCTAATGCATTCCCTGCAATAACAATGTTGCAGGGCGTTATATCATAGCCTTTTCCTAATAGAATTGTGCGTTATGACCAAGGTTTAATACAAATGTGTGTAGCTCTATACCCCTTCTCTAGCTCCCTTTTCCATAGAACCTTTGTTTGGGACCAACGACTTTCAACCACGTGTGAAGGTCTTGTCCTTTAACTCGATTCAAAAGCGTTTTCTCTTTTGTACCAGGTGACCATAACCTATAACCACGAGCTAATCATGGGGCACTTAACTCGATAACATACTTAAGCCCTAGGCGCTTACCTATTTGTCCATACAACCAACGACCTGAACCATGAGCTTATACGAAGGGTTCTACCAACTTTTAGTGCCAACTCTCCCCTATGTAATCCTTCCTACCATATGACCAAAACCTCATAACCAAGGGCTTCCTTTTCACAAATGTGAAAAGGTATTTTTCCACATGCAAAAATAAATGTGAGAGGGTCGAACCACAACACTTGTCACGATCTATATTTTTTGCATGTTGACTTTTCCATTAACACTCAGGCAACTCCAAATGTGAAAAGGCTTACCACCATAGATCTCCTTTCGATTACGTTATGATGGTTGAGATTGCTTCTAAATCTCTCACACTATTCCACGTCTGGGATTACTCTAGGCTTTGTAATGAGATCTGGCGGTTTTCATTAGATTTGACCTTCCACCTCAACTCTTCATCTAACGGTCCAAAGTCAATCTTCCATGGAAGATGCCACCTGTAACTTTACTCCACAACTTGGACAATTTTGATTACCTCAGTTACCTCCTTCGAGAAGAATTGGATCATCGATCCTTACAGTGGTCGATGATCATCATAGTCCAAGCTCTCTACTCAAATTATAGAGAGGATTCACTTTTAATCGAGACTCCTTTCGTTGAAACCTGCAATACCAATTGTGAAGGGAATTCTTCATTGTTTAAATGCTAAAACCATCAAATAGGTTTAAACCTTCAAGTTCACCTACAATCACTTATTAACACAATATATAGAGGCTTAAATAATCACAAAACAATCATCAGAGGATTCCAACAATCATTCATACTTAGAAATAGAGTATTTCACCCTTTTGTATTAATCAGAATGTAAACTACTTTACATAGATTTACATGAGGCAACTCTATGCCCTCTTGGCCTTCTAGCCATACTTGGTTTTTCACTCTCAAACCTCTCCTTTGGCCTAATTTCCTCGTTTAATGGCCACTACCTCTTCTACAGGATTACAATATTTTAAACCAGAGGATCCTGAAACCAAATCAGTTTCAGATCCACTCAACACTCCTATGATCTCTCTCTAGATCCACAAATCCTCAAAATCCTCAATATCCCCAAAAGATCTCTAGGATATCTCATTCATCTTAATATCTCTCAAAATGTTCCCACAACTCTCGAATATGCCTATTAAATATATTCAATTACATAATTCCAATCTCGATCCAATTAACCTCATCCTATGCAATTCTTCTAGAGAAAATAAAAACATAGGAAAATACAATAATTTCCCATTAAGGAACATACTTCCTTACGAAAACAAAGACCCCTTAGGCCTTGTCAAAATTGCTAGGTTTTGGAGCTAGATTGCTTGTGCATCATGAAGCATCAAAATGTTCGTCTGAGTAGACTCCACCAGCCTATGGCAAGCAATTTTCTTCGATGGGCTCGCCACACACCTACAATTGAAAGAGAGTATTTTCATTTTGAAACCCTCTTTGGGGTTTGCACTGCTCTAAGGGCCCTGGTGATGGATAATTGGAGTCTGACTACCATATCCATGGCAACCCTGGACTAAGATTTTGAAAGGTAGGATCTTCTCCCCCTCCCCTTTCCGTTAGAAAAAGGGAAAGGATTTAACCCCAACCCCTCCAACTTATGATTTAGCTCCCTAGAAACCGAAATGTGTTTATTTCTCAACTGATAAAGCACCGTGTCTTCTTCTGATGATCTAAAATTGGATCTCGGGACCAAAATGGGTCCAGGAAGGCCTAAAAATAAAAGTGATTAGAATGGATTCAAAACGGATGTGTGTGTAGGCCTCATCGATACAAACCCAACGCAACTTGAACGGGCTCAAACGGACGTCGTATGCTCTAGATATTGCAGTCTGTTCATTTCGTCAAGCAGGCAAAAAAGATGTTGACTGTATAGTTCGTACAGTGCCACGTGGCAGTCGACTATACAGGTCGTATGTCCGTACAGCTGACATGGCAGGGTACAGTTGGTGTTGACGTGGACAGACAAGTGGACCAATAAGGGAGTGACATGTGTCACCACTGCAAGGGTGGCACGTTCGTATGGCTGACATGGCAGGTTCGTACGACATGTGGCAAGGGGTTGACGTGGCAGGTACAGTTGGTTGTTGACTAGGCTGACACCTGGGCAAACAGGTGGACGAATGGGAGATTGACGTGTGGCAGGTTTTCAACGAATAACGTGGTGCCACGTGGCCCAGACATGGGTTGCCACGTGGCACCCATTTAGTGGTTCGTTGGTTGTGGAAAAAGTATTGGACTCTATGAGGTTTGAACCCGAGACCTCGGGCGTGGATGGAAGCGACTTGGCAGGGCCAGGCTGGCCAGCCTACCCGCCCATGATAGTTCTTGTTAACTATAGTCTGCGGCTTGTATTTAAAGTGAAATGTATTGTAATATGGGCGGAGTAAGGGCTGGGGCTTAGCCCCAGCTCCCGACATAATTATCCATACGACCATTGTAATGTGTCTAGACCTTTATCCATCGACGCAGAGGTTATGGAGTATATCCATTCCAGCTAGCCTCGGTCGCGGACCTAATCCCATATGACCCGGACTATTTCGTTGTTTGTTAGCGCGGGTATACAGAGGTTAGCCCCAGTCGGTCGGGCTAGCCCGCTAACCAGGGGCGTAACCATTGGCTTAAATGATGGGGCTATACAGTTAGCGCATGGAAAAGGGTTAAGCCATGGCCACATGGTCCAGGCACATATGACCAAAGTCTGAGAGCTAAGGAATAAGGGGCCAGTGCATGGCGCTTGGCCACATGGAGCAAGCCAAGTGACTAGGAGCCAGTGAATAGGGGATGTGCCCTGATTAATTGCCCAAAAGTGGGTTTAACACCTTGTATTATTATTTTTGTTGATTTTCTTAGCATTTTTGTGGGATTTTGGTCATTTTTGGGGGATATTGGGCCCTTTTTGAGGCGAGATCTTGGGAAGAAGTTGGGAGGTTGTTACCCACTTCTAGACTATATAAACCAGAGATTCTTGGAGCCATGGGGGAGGTTCAGAACATGTTTATGTTGAAGAAATATTGAGCCAAAGCCATTTTTATGCAGGGAAGGCATTGAGGAGAGCACCTTTGCGGGCCATTTCTGGGAGCTTCGTTCATCCGATTTCAGTGTCGTCAATTTTGTTCGGTTCTAGAGATTTGGTAGAACAAGACCAGATTAGTTTGTAATCCTTTTGGCACTGTTATGATGCTATTTTAAATCTTTGAACAAAAATAAGAAAGCCTCACCCACCGAGACAAAGGCTTGGAGACGTAGTCGAGATTGTCGAACTTCGTTATCACTTTGGTGTTTTATGGTTTGTTGTTCTTCATTCTTATGTTCATATCTGTATATGTTTATATGGATGCCATGTTGAATCTCTGATTCTTCATCTTTCATTAAGTTTCTAAAGGGTAATTTAACTCATGCAAATTAACTCAACCATTGTCGTTTAAAATATCTTTTCGGATCAAGTGGTATCAGAGCTAGTTGACGTTTGGTTTTTGAGTTTGCATGATCACCAGGGAAATTTTGAATTGTGGTGAAGGCGATCTTGTTGAAGAGAATCGATTGATTGGATTGAGAAAGAGAACTTCTCAAAGTGAGAAGACGACATCGGAAGAGGGACTTTCTCATGATGAGAAAGAGTTTCGAAAAACTTTCTTCGGCATGTTGGAGATGATGAAGGTTTTGTATGAGGGTTACTTGGAACGGAAGAGACTGAATCTGGGTGAATCTCCAAAGGTCAAAAGTGAAGAAGGAGAGGATCCTCCTCAAATTCCCCCTTCACCTCCTTCTTCTCAATCTTCTTCAAGCTCAAGTTCTAAAAGCACCACAAGAAAACATGTCCATAAACATAAACAAGAAATGCCTTTACTAAAACTTGATGTGAAATTTGAATTACCTATGTATGATGGTGAAGTCAATGCAGAGAGACTTGATAATTGGGTCAGACAGATGGAGGCTTATTGCAGTGTGCAACAAATCAAAGATGAGGCCACTCAAATCAAATTGGCATCGCTTAGACTTGCAGGCACAACACTCATCTGGTGGCAAAGCAAGTTGAAAAATGGCACGCAACAAGTGGGTAATGTATTTCCATCATGGAAAAGTTTTATTTCTGCACTTAGAAAGCAATTCTATTCTTTGGGTTATAAAGAGAAGGCTTTAATTGAATGGCAAGGTCTTAAACTAAGAAAAGGACAAACAATGCAAGAATACACAGATGGTTTTCGTAAAATGGCATTAATATTAGATATTCCTTTACATACCCAAGAAACTCTTATGAAGTATATAAGAGGTTTACCTGCATATATTTGAAACATTGTATTCATGTTTGGACCTACTAATCTTGATGAGGCTTCTGTTCAAGCTACATACATTGAAGCAGGGAAAACATGGGTTGGTGTATCGAGGGAATCGTCTTCAAGGAAAGAGGACAAAAGGAAGTGGAATGGAAAGAAGGCAAATTTAGTGGTAAGAAAGGAAGAGAAGCCCTCTTGCAAGCATTGCAAGAAAGAAGGGCACGATGAGGACCATTTTTGGCAATTGCATCCCAAGAAGAGACCAAAGTGGTTCAAGGAAAGGACATGGAGGCAAACAATTGCAGCAACAACACGACCAACAGACTTGGGATCGGATTTAGGTGATGAATCTAAAGTCTCATTGGTTAGTATGACAGGTAAAATTGGTGAAGGATTTGATTCTAGAAGTAAATTGTTTCACATAAGGATCATAATGAGGCACACTAAGGTTGACACATTGATAGATAGTGGATCTCAATCTAACTTAATTTCAGAAGAATTGGTTAAACAATTGGGATTAAACACTCAGATGCATCATAAGCCTTACACACTTAAATGGATAAGCAATGATCATCAATTGCACATAACAAAGCAATGCACATTAAAGTTTGCAATTTCATCTAAGTTTGTGGACGAGGTAACATGTGATGCGTTGCCACTCAATGGATGTGGAATGGTCTTAGGCAGTCCTTACTTGTATGATCGTAAATCAATCTTCTACAGGGAAAAGAATCAATATCATTTAATTAAAGCAGGCAAAGAATACGTGGTTCATGCTCATCATTTAAAGGCAAATAAATCTCTTCAAACTATGGAACAATTAAGAAAGGTGGCTCATGCGAGCAACACACCTATAATTGTTTCAAGTCAAGTAATTGATCTTAAGCAAGAATTGGAGATGATTGTAGAATGGAAAATCAATCACACTTTGCTTCAAGAAAATCTAATGTCGTGCAAGTATTATAAACATATCAGCGCATTTGCAGTCATATTTTTTATGCTATCATTAGTAATGTTGTCAATATGGATGATAGTGGCTTCAGTAAGATGTGACAGGCTACAAATGGCTAACAATATGTTGTCAGTTATCATGATTGTTTTACAGTTGATCTTGATGAGACAGGTGCACAGGACAGAGTTTAAAGATAGAGAACAAGTCGGGTGGCCTATCTTGCACTTGATGACTGGTCAATAACCTTGTGGGGACCAAAAGGTCTTTAGTGGAGAGGTGTGATCCAGAATTGGATTTCGGGACCAAAATGGGTCCAAGAAGGCCTAAAAATCAAAGTGCTCAGAATGGCTTCAAAATAGACATGTGTGTAGGCCTCATTGATACAAATCCAACGCAACTTGAACGGGATCAAACGAACGTTGTATGCTCCAGATATCGCAGTCTGTTCATTTCGTCAAACAAGCAAAACAAATGTTGATTGTACAGTCCATACAGTGCCACGTGGCAGCTGACTGTACAGTTCGTACAATCGTGCAATTGACATGGCAGGGTATAGTTGGCACTGACGTGGACAGACAGGTGGACCAATCAGGGAGTGACACGTATCACCACTGCAAGGGTGACACATGGCACGTCTATACGACACGTGGTAAGGGGCTGACGTGGAAGGTACAATTGGTTGCTGACTGGTTTGACACCTGGGCAGACAGGTGGATGAATGGGCGATTGACGCATGGCATGTTTTCGACGAATAACGTGGTGCCACGTGGCCAAGTCTTGGGCTGCCACGTGGCACCCATTTAGTGGTTCCTTGGTTGTGGAAAAAGTATTGGACTTTATCAGGTTTGAACCCTCGATCTCAGGCGGGGACGGAAATGACTTGGAAATGTCGGGCTGGCCAGCCCGCCCATGATAGTTCTTGTTAACTATAGTCTACGACTTGTATTTAAAATGAAATGTATTGTAATATGGGCGAAGTAAGGGCTGGGGCTTAGCCCTAGCCCCAGACATAACTATCCATACAACCGTTGTAATGTGTCCAAACCTTTATCCATCGGCGCGAAGGTTATGGAGTATATCCATTCCAAATAGCCTCGGTCGCGGACCTAATCCCATATGACCTGGACTATTTCGTTGTTTGATAGCGTGGATATACAAAGGTTAGCCCTGGTCAGTCGAGCTAGCTCACCGACGAGGGGTGTAACCATTGGCTTAAACGATGGGGCTATACAGTTAGTGTGTGGAAAGGGGTTAAGCCATGGCCACATGGGCCAGGCACATACGACCAAAGTCTGAGAGCTAAGGGATAAGGGGCCAGCGCATGGCACTTGGCCACATGGAGTGCGCCAAGTGACCAGGAGCCAATGAATAGGGGGTTGCGCCCTGATTAATTGCCCAAAAGTGGGCTTTACACCTTGTATTATGACTTTTTTTTTATTTTCTCAGCATTTTTGTGGGATTTTGGTCATTTTGGAGGGATATTGGGCCCTTTTTTAGGCGAGATCTTGGGGAGAAGTTGGGAGGTTGTTACCCACTTATAGCCTATATAAACTAGAGGTTCTTGGATCCATGGGGGAGGTTCAGAACAAGTTTATGCTGAAGAAATATTGAGCCAAAGCCATTTTTATGCAGGGAAGCCATTAAGTAGAGCACCTTTGCGAGCCATTTTTGGGAGCTCCGTTCATCCGATTTTAGTGTCGTCAGTTTTGTTGGGTTCCATATATCTGGTAGAAAAAGACCAAATCAGTTTGTAATCCTTTTGGCACTTTTATGATGTTATTTTAAAGATTTGAACAAAAATAAGAAAGCCTCACCCACCGAGATAAAGGCCCAGAGACATAGGCGAGATTGTCGAACTCTGTTATCACTTTGGTGTTTTATGGTTTGTTGTTCTTCATGCTTATGTTCAGATCTGCATATGTTTATATGGCTGTCATGTTGAATCTCTAATTCTTCCTCTTTCATTAAGTTCCTAAATGGTAATTTAACTCATGCAAATTAACTCAACCATTGTCGTTTAAAAGATCTTTTCTGATCATCGGATAATTCTGAAGAGTCTTGACTTATACTAGCTAAGTGAGGAGGGGTAGGGACATGGGAAGAGACTAAGGAAATTTGTGCCAGAGGTGGCTCTGAAGAGGAGAAAGGGTAGACAACGGAGGACTCCGAGGAAAAAGGGATATTCTTCAAAGTTCTTGCCCAGTTTTTATCTAAAAATGATAAAGACTGATACAAAAAATTTAAAGAAGGGGGGGACCGAGGTGGCATACCCAAGTGTGTCATGATTCCCTTCGGAATCATTCTCTCGGTGGCTCCTAAAAGCTATGGGGATCCTCGGTATGAACTCGAACCTAAACCCAAGCAAGTGGGATTGATCGTGACCTGACACAATGATTCCTCCTGGGTGATATGTGCCCTAGCTCCACGATCTTTAGACTCTACCCTTCCTTGCTTTGTTGTATGTGTGAAAGATGCCTCCCCAAGCTGCAAATCCCCTCTCTTATTCTCCATTACCCTTGAAATACCTTTCCCCTTCTGTGTCATGGGTATGATGCACTCGGTGGCCTTGTGACCATGCTTATGGCACTTGTGGCATTTAAAAGAGATGCCCTCGTAATAGAATTTTTCATAAATACTCTATCCCCTCAGGTCAACTCAATTTCCCCCAACAACCCTTTTCTGAAATTTAGGGAGACCAGGATACAAGTCACTGACATCCTTCCAATGGATATGAAAGACGTATCTGCGTCCATATAAGTGCCAAGTGCATTCCCCAAACGTTTGAATCCCTTAGCCACCAATAGTTGTTACACATTATTTTCTCCACCCCTATGATTGTTAATGATGTAAACCTTGTTTGACAACACAAGTATTCCAACAGAGGACGAACACCTTCAGTAACCACTCACATAACCAGATCAAAGATCAACACACCGATGTTTTCACATGGTAAAACCCCTATGGGGAAACATTCACGGCCCCAGCCAACGCGGCCACTTGGAGCAGTTTATTAATGCAAAGAAAAAGATTACAGAGAGATTTTACAAGAGAGTTTCTCACAATCGATCATCGGCAAATGACCCTCCATGCTCTTTAAATAGAGATCATGGACCAATCGGGTGTCAAGCCACGAATCAATGGTCGTTAAGATCGAGGAGAGTATGAACCGTCAGATCACTCTATGTCGGGAACATATC
>ML844776.1:5816-18296 GCA_009831015.1 Picea engelmannii | reverse complement strand
TCTATGTCGGGAACATATCGTGACCGTCGGATTGCCTAACTACAAATGCATACTAATGCATACTAAAGAAACACACTTTTACCTAACGACATATTAGACCAAGTAGATCTTAACTAACTCCTAAGTGTATAAATATCCTAACAAACCTATCCTTTGTCTTGAGAAGGATCAATGGCCTGAATCCGTGAAGAAGAATGAAGATACTTTTTCCAGAGAGATGAAATTATACTTTTCCTTTGTCAAAAACCTTAGAAAAAGGGATCGTCGCACCTTGCTTAGTGTTAAGGGTGTGACGATCTAGGATCGTCGCAGGTTGCACCACAGTGGCCTACAACGTCATCGCAGTTTGCTCAGTGTTAAGGGTGCGACGATTTTCGTACGAAGGAAAAAGAGGAATTTCTTGAAAGTTCTAAAATAGAATCTTCGAGGGTGAGTTGGCTTCGGATCGACTTGGATCTAAGTCGCATCCCTGATCTCTTGCGATCATCCTAACCTCCTCACCCTATCCTTTTCAGTCTATAAAAGGAGAGGATTTCTCATGGGGAAAGTTGGATTGAGTTGGCTAGTTCTTAGTTGGAAAGTTCTTGAGTTTTGTAGCTTGTAGTTTTTGGAGATTTTATGTTGGATTTGAGCTTTTCTTTGTCAAGATAGATTGTTGATCTCATAATCCTTGAAGAAGAAGTGTGTGGGAAGCAAGGAATTTTTGGAACGGACCTTACAACATCGAGGTATTGGTTGTATTCTCCTTTTCATATAGTTAATACAGTGATATATTTCTTTCCCATAAAATTGGTCTTATTTTATTGTATGACTCGTTGATCACATACATAGGTTTTGTTGAGTATACGTTGTTGCTTTGACTTCATTGGCTTGTGTCTTTTTACAGGTTTAGCATCCCATAAGCCTTGGAACGGAGCGAGGATGACACTAGTGAGGACAAACGACATTTAAAAGGTATGTCATTTATCTCTTGTTAGTTAGTATGCTTCATAATTAAAACTTAGGGAAAGTTTTATATTTTGTCTTGTTTTGTTTTGGTTTCGGGGTGAAATTAGGGAGATCTGTTTGTGTCCACACTTACCGATTAATCTGATAACAAAATTGGCAACCATATTGGGGAACAGATTGTTTTCCTAGTTTGTCTTGCTTTCTTGCTTTGATTGCCTGGGTTTTGTTTTTTGAGTCACTGGGAGATCCAAATGAACTCTTTGACTATTTAAATTCACTGGAAAACCTTCTTGTTTTTTATTTTTTCCATTTTTCCTTTGATCGTCGCACCCTGCTTTGAGGGACAGTGCGATGATATAGGATCAACGCACCCTGCCTTTAGACACATTGTGATGTCGTCGCATTGTACCGTTCTCTGGCCCGCGACGATATAGGATAGTCACACTGTGTTGGTTGGTAGGCCGCGACGATTTTGTGAAAAATTTTACTTTTTGATGGTTTTCCCTGCCCAGATCTGTGATAAGTGTTTGGGGTGATTTGTTAGGTCTGATTACAGTCTGCTTGACAAGATTTGA
Source organism: Picea engelmannii (assembly GCA_009831015.1). Lineage (NCBI taxonomy): Eukaryota > Viridiplantae > Streptophyta > Pinopsida > Pinales > Pinaceae > Picea > Picea engelmannii. The sequence goes on along the minus strand of ML844776.1, from coordinate 16,773 downwards.
ATATGCTTTTAGCCTTCTTTGCTTTGTTTTAGATTGTGTGCTTTTGAAAGATTTGATCTCTTGCTTTGAGTGTCTTTCAATTACCAAGCATTGTTTTTTCTTTAGAATTGTTTGGTGCAAGAACGTTTTATTTATTTATTGAATAGTTCATGTTAAAAGAGAAAAGTTGTTTGGGTTGCTTTGTTTTATAGATATTTGCTATTTCTTTTAGCTATCTTTGAAACAAAAAATTTAATTTCTTTCTTTGCATTAGGTTGGGGGCATCTTTACATATGAAGTAGTGAAATTGCATGGTTTTTGGCATTTTTTTGGTCAGAATCGTGTATTGGTGTACAGTCTCTTTGGATCATTTCTTGAAGATCTTGATATAGATGAGTTTAATAAATTTTTGGGACATTGTGCATCTGGGAATGATAAATATTTTCTCCTTCTCGTAATATAGCTTTCATCGAAGTGAAATATTTGCATTCTCATTTCTTTGCATTGTTTAGAGTCCGTCAAAACATCTTAGTCCACGCCATTTTCCTCTTGAGTAAACAACAACCTTAAAATAATGCACTTATAAAAATTGATTAGACATTTTAATATTTTCTGGTAGCAAACCTACATTAGCTTAGGCTATAGGGATTTGGAATAGGTGTGAAAGATAACTTTCCAAAGCCACAAACAAACATAGTATCTTGTGATAGGGAGAGTTAAATCCACTTATTACATTTTGTCTTGGGAAGCCCTTCTTACAGAAGGGTCAATCACGAGGTCGCATCAGGGCCGACATAGTTACTAACCCTGCTTTGTTGGTCTTAGTGTAGAGATTGCGTGTATTATTGGGGGTCACTTGAGAATAAAATCATGTGGGGACCTTCTCGAGTTGATTTCGGGCTAGATACCCTGCCTTTGCGCGTGGATCAGACTATCAATTGTTTCCCCAGGCATCATTGTCGTAATTGGTAACCTTAGTAGCCTATATTTTTAGGGTCTTTACACAAGGTGGTTGTGGAGGGGCGAGTCTTCATGGTACCTGGAATCGACGTTGGCCAAACTCACTTGGGCTCCTTGGAGGGTATACCCACGTTTATGTGTGGGACCTTGCACCAGGGTGTAAGTCTGTTAAGCAGGTCATCAACGTAACTTTTCCACCTACTCTATCTTAGCCCCTTCTTACATTGTTCTCGCGACATTGGATTTCATCACCAACTAGTGTGTTCATTGTGAGAAGGTTTTGTTTGTTTGCTTGCTTCCTAGATTTTGAGCGTTTGTTTATTTTCCCTAGCATACCCTAGGTTGGATCTGTGTTTAATGGCATCAATTCCTGGAATGACCAATGAAGGAACCCCTTTTTCATGGGAACCTTTTGTTTTTCCTTCTTACGGAAACGTTGGTCCTCCTCACATCGCTACTTTGAGCCTTCCAGGTCTCACAATTGGATTGTTGGTATGGTTGTTTTCCACTCCGGTAATCTCGAATATAGCAAGTGCTTTGGTTGTAATCACTTCCCCCCAAGAACATCAACCTCATGTTGATCCTTCACCTTCTTCACCAATAAGATCTCCTTCACCTTCTTCACTTGCAAGGTCTTCTTCCATTTCATCTTCTTTACCGAGTGAAAGCTCTGAAGCTAGTAACCTGGTGGATAAGAAGAAGAATAAGAAGAAGAAAAATAAGAAAGGGTCCAAACTTCCAACCACTTCCAAACATGTTGGAAAACCACTAGTTACTCATAATCGTTCTGGGAGTGTTGATGGTGCCAAGATCACCCAAACGACCTGTAAGCCCAAGTACCCTTGCAGGATTTATAAGGGTAGCCATCTTCTTAAGGATTGTCCTAGTCTATCCAAGGTTATAGAAGCATGGTCTACATTCCCTCACTAACCCATGTCGTTAGCCTCTGAACAACATGTTGATGACCTCCCGTCAACTAGTCAAAGTACCTCTGGGAAGAAGAAGAAAAGTAGAGTCAAGTTCTCGTGTATGTTATGCAGAGGGAGTCATCAAACTCACCTTTTCCCTTGTATGGATGAAGCCTCAAAATTATTGGAAGAAATGAATGTTTCCCAGCCTTAGCTTCCATCTACTTATCACAAGCTTACTCTCAACCCACCTCTGGTTGATGGAATGATCAATCTAGTTCCTTCATCGGTCAATACGATTGATCATGTAGTCAATATGGTCACGTCCTTAGTTGATCCTGTTGACAAAGTGGTCGATCTGATCCCGTCATCGGTCGATCCCACTCTCCCGTTAGAGAGTGTCACCTAAGCGATCGATCCATTTCCGCTCGTTGACCCCATTCGCCCCTTGGAGAATACAACTCAAGTGGTTGATCTGATCTCGTCATCGATCGATCCTACTCTCTCATTAGAGAGTAACCCCGATAATGCCCACGTTTTTCTCATTGATACATAATCTACCATGCTAGGGGGAATTCCTCCTTTTCCCATGGAACCCCCTCCAAGTAATGAGGTCGTCCTTTTTTATTGGGGTGCACTAACTGGACCTCGTCTTCCCTCTCACGTTCCTTTCAAGATTACCATACAAGTTTGTGGTCGGGACGTTCCTCAAACATTGATAGATGAAGGTGCGTCTGTTAGTATTTTGTCCTCTATTGCTTGGCAAGCTTTGGGTTATCCTTAGCTTGTGTCGGTTATGTAGAATCTGTTAGCTTTTAACAGAAGAACCAATCACCCTTTAGGAGTCCTTCCTCAGTTTCCCATAACTTTGGGAGGGAAAACTGTCGTTATTGATGTTATGGTAGTCCAAGACCCCTTGGATTTCGATTTACTCCTTAGGCGAGATTATGTCTAGTCCATGAAAGGCATCATATCCACTCTTTTTCATGTGATATCTTTCCCCCACGATGGAAGAATTATGACTATCGATCAAATTTCTTTCATTGGTCTTGACTTGATTTCCAACTCAATGACCTCCCTAAACGGTTCTTATATGCAAACGGTATTGTCCCTGCCATAGGTCAATTATGTGGCATTGTCTCCCATGCCTTTAACTACTGATAAAGATGATCCTCTCACTATATGCTCAATATATTATGACTTGGATCCGATAGTTGACACAATGATCTCTTCAGTATGGCTATTGGATCTTGACCTCCTTACCCCTATCGCGACCCTCGACATGTGTCCCTTCCAGAGTGTGTTTCTTCTCTCAAGTGAAGATCTCTTGGAGGCCATGACCAAGTTTTGTCCCTTGACATGGTGTCCTTCCATAACACTGTCATCTTGGAAGCCGTGATCAAGAAGAGAGTCTTTGAGCATGGTTTTCTAATTTCAAGCTTGTTAAAAAATGAAACCAGTTATGAGGATAGTTTTTGCATCTCTGTAGCAACCTTGTTAAAAAATGAAAAATAGGTTATGAGCATGGTTTTGCTTCTCTGTGGAAAACTCGTTAAAAAATGAAACAAAGGTCTTGAGCATAGTTTTCCTCTCTGTAGCAAGCTCGTTCAAAAATGAAACATAAATCTGGGGATTGAATCCCGAGCCTTGAGCATGGTTTTCTGATTTCAAGCTCATTAAAAAATGAAACCAACTTCGAGGACAGTTTTGCGTCTCTGTGGCAACCTTGTTAAACAATGAAACAAAGCTTATGAGGATAGTTTTTGCATCTATGTGGCAACCTCGTTAAAAAATGAAACAGAGGTTACGAACATACTTCTTGTTTCTGTGTCAAGCTCGTTAAAAAATGAAACAAAGGTTTGGGGGTTGAGCCTAGATTCTCGAGCATAGTTTTTCTTCTCTGTGGCAAGCTCGTTAAAAAATGAAATAGATTTCCTCCCTCTTCGATTGAGTCAAGTACTTCTCTACATATAGTATTTGAAGCTTCATTCCCTCCGTCTGTGTCATTGGATGAAATGATGCTTGGGGGGCAATGCTTACATCCTCTTGACTTCATGTTGAAGTTAAGCTGCTAGCTTCTTCAGATGGGGGCTAAGTACCAACCATCCCTGGATAATGCGTTGGGAAGTCGCAAGCATAGTTTTCTTTGGTTCAAGCTTGTGTAAAAATGAAACCACCTACCTCAAGCATAGTTTCCTCTGGTTCAAGCTTGTGTAAAAATGAAACCAGGTCCAAGCATAGTTTTGTTTAGTTTTAAGCTTGTGTAAAAATAAAATCTATCCCAAGCATAGTTTTGTTTTGTTTTAAGCTTGCGTAAAAATGAAAACAATCCCAAACTTAGTCTTTGTTATTTCTCATGCTCGTAAATCAATGAGAATGTTACTGAGTAAAATTTTATCACTTTTTCGGACTCGTAAAGGTTATATGAAAAAGGAACCCCCTGGAGTTCCCTTTAAGCTCTTTTCAGACTCTCTAAACATGAAAAGATTGCCGAGCGATTTTGTTCTTTTCACGCTCGTTAAAGCATTTGAAGAAAACGTCTGTTGAGCGGTAGTTTATCTCTTTTTCGGTCTCATTAGACTAACTTACGAAAAATGACCTTATGGAGTCCTCTTCAAGTGTTTTTCAGACTCTCTAAAAATGAAAAACCCCTGAGTTTTCTCTTTTTGGACTCATTAAACAAACATCGAAAGACCCATATGGGATTGAACCACTCCTTCTTAGGGTTAATTAAACATACTCCGAGGGACTCGTCCAAAGGATGAGCTTACATCAACAAGCATATGTTATCCTCCTCAAGCTTGCGTAAAAATAAAGAGTTGNATTTGGAAAGAAATGTATCTAAACCTGTATTCTATGGAAGAGTCACTTTTGAACATGACACCTTTTCACTCGCTTTGTGTCCAGGTTGGAAAATTCACTTGTCTCCTGATCATACTCCTTTATAAGATTACAAATTGGATTGTGATCCCTGTTGTTGAGTCAGTGTTTCCAAGACAATTTTTGTGTCGTCAATATGTTCAAAGAAAAGTTCAACCCGAAAATCCTTCTATTGCGTCGGCCATTTCTGTAGTCCTTAAGCCTTCTATTGCTTCAACCATCCTTGAGTCAGTCTTGAATCACATGTTGCTCTGATCTACTTCAAATCTTGTTACATGTTTCATGTCATTGACGGGGGATACATTAAGGCCCTCCTGTGACAAGTCTTTTCCTGTCGACTAAATTGGGGCTAAATTTCGTTCATGGGCTAATTTTCCATGTCTTTTCCAAAAACGAGATTCGCTATTTTAAAAATGATTTGCCCAAATTCTATAAAATAAAATTATTTTACCTTAAAAATCGCCAGAATTTTATAAAAACTATATAAAATGCTTAGAAATTTGAATATTTTTACAAAAATATCGCCAGACATTTATAGTTGACATATGAAGGTTTAGTAAGATTCGCCAAGGTTTCTACATTTTAAAATAAATTTCCATCCTTAAAATCATCCCTGAGACTCGACTTCAACTCATTATCCAGGAATTAGACTTAGAAAATAATTGGTACCTTGGAACTTGCATGCCTCAATGACAGGTTTCCTCGCTTTCGACAGTGGGTTTTCATTATTGACCCTTGATCGAGAGATTCCGTCGAGTGTTCGATTTCAACTCACAAATTCACACCCGTTGGATTGTACTAGAGTACCTTGGGAGTCATTGACATTAATGGTGATTTCCCTCGCACTTGTTAACAATATACATTAATGACCAGTAATCAAGTTCTACCATGTTCGACTTCAACACATGTATTCACATGGTTAGATTCATACTATAGAGTGGTGGAGATGAAGACCCTAGATCTTTTCTAACAGATTCAGGTTGCGTTGGAGTGTATTCAAATTGTACTGTTGCGTAGATCCACAATGTATGTATAGTGGCTATGTTCAAATTTGAGTCTTTAACACATAGATTCATAATGTATTTTTGGTGGCTATGTTCAGATTTGAGTCATAATGGCATGGATCCACAATGTATGTTTGGTGGCCATGACCTGTCTTACTTGACATGGATCTTTGCATGTCGACATTTATGCTTTGAGTAATTTGTATTGTGAGTATGGGAATGCCTATCTCAGTGATGAAGATATTAATGTATTTCCTTGTTTGTTGGCAGGTTTCCGACCGGCATGTTCCTTGTTCGCTACACACACTTGACAAAGTATTTCAGCGATCACTTTGTTCTAACTTCGTGCTTTGGGGGGCTCACTGTTACACATTATTTTCTTCACCCCTATAACCTTTAATTATGTAAACCTATCCTTTATCTTGAGAAGGATCAATGGCTTGAATCCCTGAAGAAGAATGAAGATACTTTTTCCAGAGAGATGAAATTATACTTTTACTTTGTCAAAAACCTTAGAAAAAGGGATCGTCGCACCTTGCTTAGTGTTAAGGGTGCGATGATCTAGGATTGTCGCAGGTTTCACCACAGTGTCTTGCGACATTGTCGCAATTTTCTCAATGTTAAGGGTGTGACGATTTTCGTACGAAGGAAAAAGAGGAATTTCTCGAAAGTTCTAGAATAGAAGCTTCGAGGGTGAGTTGGCTTCCGATCGGTTTGGATTTGAGTCACATCCCTGATCTCTTGGGATCATCCTAACCTCCTCACGCTATCCTTTTCAGTCTATAACAGGAGAGGATTCCTCATGGGGAAAGTTGGATTGAGTTGGCTAGTTCTTAGTTGGAAAGTTCTTGAGTTTTGTAGCTTGGAGTTTTTGGATATTTTATGTTGCCTTTGAGCTTTGCTTTGTCAAGATAGTTTGTTGATCTCAGAATTCATGAAGAAGAAGTGTGTGGGAAGCAAGGAATTGTTGGAAGGGACCTTACAACATCAAGGCATTGGTTGTATTCTCCTTTTCATATATTTAATACAGTGATACATTTCTTTCCCATAAAATTGGTCTTATTTTATTGTATGACTCCTTAATCACATACATAGGTTTTGTTGAGTATACGTTGTTGTTTTCACTTCATTGACTTGTGTCTTTTTACAGGTTCAACATCCCATAAGCCTTGGAATGGAGCAAGGATGACACTGGCGAGGACAAACGACATTTAAAAGGTATGTCATTTATCTCTTGTTAGTTAGTATGCTTGATAATTAAAACTCAGGGAAAGTTTTATATTCTGTCTTGTGTTGTTCTAGTTTTGGGTTGAAACTAGGGAGATTTGTTTGTGTTCGCACTTACCCTGGTGCTATGTGCCCTAGCTCCATGATCTTCAGACTCTACCCTTCCTTGCTTTGTTGTATGTGTGAAAGATGCCTCCCCAAGCTGCAAAGCCCCTCTCTTATTCTCCATTACCTTTGAAATACATTTCCCCTTCTGTGTCATGGGTAGGATGCACTTGGTGGCCTTGTGACCATGCTTATGGCACCTGTGGAATTTAAACGAGATGCCCGGACAATCCAATTTTTGCATAAATACTCTATCCCCTCAGGTCAGCTCAATTTCCCCCAACAACCCTTTTCTGAAATTTAGGGAGACTGGGATACGGATCACCGACATCCTTCCAATGGATATGAAAGACATATCTGTGTCCATATAGGTACCAAGTGCATTTCCCAAACATTTGAATCCCTTCACCGTTAATAGTTCAGGTGGCAGTCCCAACAAACAAACTCATATCGGGAGTTTGACTATTCTTTCACGGTTGACATAAAAAACCAACATCCATCTCTTGAGAAGCAATGATGACGAGTTTATGCACCGTAGATATTTCAACACCTTGACCACATCTGCAGTGCTCTGAAATCTTAACATGAACCAACCTTTTGTCAATAAATTGACCGAGGGCAAAGAATCTAGCAAACCCGTCCATGAATTTTTTACCCAGTCCGTGTTAATTCCCAAATGAAGATCATTTGCACGACCCACCACCACCTTATTCGTCATATAAGAAACCTCAAGAAGTATTATGTCATCTCCAAGAGACAAATTGTGAGGCCGAGCAACTAACTTTATACCAACCTACGTTTTATGTTTGTTGGTCGTTGGCTTATCCTCTAAGCCACCCTGGAGATACTTCCTCCAGCTAACCTACAATGGCCCTACAGGCAAAGTGGACCCACATTTCGAACCCTCTTCGCTAGAGACTTGGGTTATCGGTTGATGAGGAGACACAATGAAATTTTCTGGATCAAAAGAAGGAGACTTACCCAATTCCAACCCAACTAGGATCTGCACATGAAATTAATCATGGACTATTGAAAAAGGAGACCAACTCAATCGAAGGAAGTTTGGTTCAAAGCCGCTACTTTCTACCAAACCCGTGAGCCTCAGTAGCTCAGAAAAAGGTGGGTTATTTGGAAAATTCCCCTCAAATGGTTCCTCCAAAAGAAATCCCTCTTCCGTCGTCCACACACAGTCCCTCACCTCTGAAGGCAACAAATTTGAGAGATTCCATGGAGGGGAGGGAAAGAAACTTTCCGATGGAGCTACCTCGAGACTTAGTGCTAAAGCCAGGCCAAAAGAATACTGATTATGAGTAAGGAAAAGAGCCACACTAGGAAACCCACATACATGTGTGCTAGGCTCGGAGTCTGTTACTAAACCATGTGCCTCCTCCATTCCGACAGTTAAAGGCAGCAAACCCGAATCAGACGTGGAAAATTGTCCACCCGACACACACCAAATCGGTTGCTCGTCCAAAAAATATCCTGAGTAATCCACGGTATCACCAAAATAATCTAGAGTGTCCCCCTCCCTTTCCATCACACATGAGGAGAGAGACTCCTACCCGCTAGAAACCTGACAAAGGAAAATGATGACGTGCATGTTATAGTGAAGAGAGGAGTAAGAGCCGTTGGTCGTATGCACAGGTGCATCGACGTGACCTGCGGCTAGGGTTTTTGCAAGAACCCCTCATCCCTATTCTCCAACCCCAACCCATAGAATTGTGATGTTTTTTATACAATACAATCCTATTTTCATGGAGCTCATGCATGCATGTATATTCTATTTATTGAATCCACAAAGATTGAGGATCAAATCGTGAATTCTCTTGCTATTTTGATTTATGAACAAAACTTCTTGCTATCTACTCAACTTGCTCATAATTATTGGTATCTTCTTGCCATTTTGTGCAAGTATCATCTTCTGCACTACAAGTCTTCATGGTACCCACTACCTAGTGCCCATCTTATAAATCGGGATCAAGCATGTTTATTCTTCTGCATAGCAAGAGTCGCGAGTTTCTTCTCCACACGTTTCTTCTACATAGCAAGAGTCGCATTGTTTCTTCTCCACATATCTATTGATCGCCACATGTTTCTTCTCTAGTATCAATCGATCGAGGTTTTTTCTATTCAATAAGTATATTATTAATTTATTTCTAATATTTGTAGCATGTACATATTAATTATTGGTACCCAGTGTTCTTTGATGATTTTGTTTGAAGGAACGATTTTTTTCACAACTTTTAAGTATATATTTGACTTCAAATTTGAAATTGTAATTCCCCCGAATCAAAATTGTAGTTTTGACAATTTCAAATTGAAATAGATTTTTTTTTATAACTTCAATATCCTTCAAATCATCGACATTTTAAATTAAATAATGAAGTCATGGATATTTAGCATCTAAGATCTCTCGACAAATGATAAAGAGGTTTATAATAAAGCTCTCAATATTTGAAAATATTCAATTTGCACATTCCAATGAAAGAGGCGTTTATCAATTTCAAACTACAACTTAGAAATTTTTGAAAGCTTCTCAATCCTTTCAATCACAAAAATTAAATAATAAATTTCTCAAAATTTGTGATTCAAGTTGCCAAATTTTAATGGAAAAATGTATTTTAATAAATTGATAAAAATTGATATGACAAGTTATTTGATTTGATTTTTACAATGTTTGTTTTTTTTTTTTTTTAGTTTTTTAGAGAAATGAGATGAATTTTACAATTCAATATTCTCCATTTTATTTATTAATATTCATTTTTTTTTTATGGATTATCTACGGGATTTAAATTTTATATAAAAATAATAAAAATATAAAATATAAATCAATATATATCCATTTTAAGTCGAAATCTTTTAAAAATCTAAATATTTACATATAATTTTTAAACTTTTTAATCTCTATATTTAATAAATATGAAACTAAGATTAATATATGTAAAATTGACCAAAAGTCTATCCAAATTTAAAAACAAAAATAAAAATAAAAACTATATATACAAAACGTATCAATATAGATTCATTCTAAGTCAAAATATTTTAAGTATATAGAAATTTACATCTATTTTTTATTTATTTAAATATTTAATAGATCCTAACTAAAAATACATTTATATTAATATGAATACAATATACTATAATTACACAAAATAAAATGAGTTATAAAATAATTATTTTATGGTTGAAATTTTATTTTTTCATCTGAAAAGAATAGTTTATTTTAATTTAGAAGGGTTATAATAAAATTAGCCCTTCATTTTGAAATATAACCTTTTTCTTCAAATTTGATCCCTGGTGCCGAGTGATTGAACACAATTCAATCTATGTTTGTGAGAGCTTACCCATAGTCATCTTCCATTCAACTATTATCAATGTAAAAATCAGGTGTTAAAATGTACTAGTGCGCTTATACTTGTTGTTCCTACTTCAGATGTTCCAACAACTAAGTAAATTGAATCTGCAACTGAAGAATCTTACTATTCTTACTCCTATCCCTATATTGATCCATCCACCAGATAGTATTAGGTCTTAGTAAAGCTCTTTGCTTCCTTCTGTTGTTAAATAAATAATTTAAATTTTAAAACAACATGAAACTATGTATTTTTTTTCTTCTAATAATTCTAGAACAATTAAAAAAAAAATCATTTCTTAGGTAAGAGATTTTTAGGTAGATGAAAAAGGGTGTAAGCATCAAAATATTCAACATGGGCTTATGCAAAATGAGCTAAATTCATATTCGACTATTAAATCATTACTTAATCTTTTTAAGATTATTATTTTTCATACATTAATAAAAAAATTAAGGGTGTGTGCGTGAAAGTGTAAAGGAAAAGCTTTTGTTTCTATGTTATTTGTAAAGACAAATTTATTAGTAAATAAATATTACAAAAT
>ML844775.1:7465-37361 GCA_009831015.1 Picea engelmannii | reverse complement strand
AAATATTCGCCAAAAAATTATATATACATTTTATATTATTGATAAAATAGCCCTCAATTTTTCCTATGTATCATGGGGATTCGCCCATTTATTATACATATAAATTTAGGGGGGGTTCTTAAAATCACCCCTGGATCTGACAGTCAATAGGAAAGACTTCCTCCAACCCGTATACAAGTTGAAAAGGTGAGAAATCGGTAGCAGTCTTTACAGATGTTCAGTAGTCCCACAATGCTGAGTACAACATCAAATGCCAATTTGACTTGGCAGAATTAATCGTACACTGAAGAATAGTCTTCAGAGACTTATTCACAGCTTCCACCTTACCATTATCTTGTGGGTAGTAGGGTGATGAATGTTCTTTCCTCAACCCAAGATTTGATGTTAACTTGGACATCATTTTGTTATGGAGGTGACTTCCATGGTTAGTGACAATCTCCTTCGGGATGTTGAACCTTGCTACTATCTGGTTAAAAATGAAAAGAGTAGTTGTTTCTCCATCATTGTTAAACGTTGGCATAACCTTGACCCACTTTGTGAAGTAGTCTACCACTACGATGATATAATGATGCCCCCTGGATGAATTCGGGTGACATGTAGTAAAATCAATCCCCCACTTAGTGCAACCGCAATGATGGGAAACATAGGAGCAGGATGTGCCCTCATCTTCCAAGAGAATATCTCACATGGGTGGAACTTCTTGATCGACTCAATGCAATCTGTGACTAACGTAGGCCAAAAGTAACCGGCACGCAAAATATTTTGGGTTGTTTCCAACCTAGAAAAATTAACACCACATGCTCCAGTGTGGAAGTCATTCAAAATGAGCTCTCCTTCCTCGTGTATAAGGCATCAATGTAGAATGAAATCTACACCTCGATGATACAAAGTGTCATCGAGTATGAGATAGTTTCGTTCCTAATGGTGAATTCGTCGACGCTCATCATGGGAATCAGAAGCATGGCACTTCAAAGTATAGATATAGAATAGTATATCTCCATACCAGGGGTACAAAGATGCGATCAAAAAAATATCTCCTTTGATAGGATAATATTTGGGCGTGTCATCACTAGATTCAACCAGAAGTTCCAAAATAAGTTCCGCAAAGACCAACTAAATTTTGGATTTCGCGGAAACAAAATATAAGTCAAATTCCTAGAGGATTACAATCCATCTATTGATATTTCCGCTAATGACCCGTCTTGTCAACACATATTGAAATGGATTCAAAATGACAATGACAGTGGTCTTACGAAGAAAAATGCAATGACGAAACCACTGGACAACATGAACTGTTGCCAAAGCAAGCTTCTCAACATGAGAATAGTTAAGTTTTATCCCAACTAGGCCTCAAATAAGGTAATAAATGACATGGTCCTTGAGTATATCATCCTCCTAAACCAAAACCATGATGATGGTTGACTCTCTAATGACCAAGTACAAAAATAAATATCTGTTATAATCGAGAGGTCGGAGTAGAGGGGAAAACATAAGGGCGTGTTTCAATGCTTCAAAATATCATTGAGTGGCTTCATCCTAATAGAAAGGGAATCCATTTTTCAATAAACACATGAACCCTTTAGTGATCTCGGCCTAATTTGCGACAAAACGTCGAAGAAAGTTCGCTTTCCCCTGTAAGATTTGATATTGGGGTATTTTTCATGGGGGAGGCAACTAAACTATCGCCTCAACCCTAACAGGATTGACCATGATCCCTGTTTTTGAAACAATGAAACCTAAGAGAAGACCCAACTTCACACATAAACTGCATTTTTTAGCTCTCAAGCGACTCTGATAGTAGCGAGATCGTTCGAGGATTAGTCATAGGTGTTAGGTATGATCATATCTCTTGCTAGAGCGTGATGCTATATCATCAAGATAAGCCTCAACTATATTTCTAAGGTCATGGAAAGAAAAAGACATGGCCGGCTGAAAAGTGGCTCCAACATTATTCAGGCCAAAAGGCATCTTACGATAAGTGAATGTTCCCCAAGGACAGATAAAAGTTGTTTTATGTTGGTCTTTGAGTTTGATCTAGATTTGGTTATATCCCGAAAAACCATCCATTAATGAAAATACCTCACATCGTGCGCATTCATCGACAATCTAATCGATGAATGGGGTGGGAAAATTATCTTTTGAACAAGCCTTTTTCAAGTCACGAAAGTCCATGCACACATGAATCGTACCTTGTTTTTTGTTAATCGGAATGGGGTTTGACACCTATTCCATAAACTCCATGGGGTAGATAAAACTTGCTTTAAGTAGTTTCTCTACATCATCCTTAATCGCTACCTCTTTCTAAGGATTCATCAGATGAAGATTCTATCAGACTGACTTGGCATCATGATAAGTCATTGTCTCATGTTCAAAAATTCTTGGGTCTGTGCTTGGCATTTTCTTGTAAGACCAGGCAAAATTGTCGCAAAATTATTTAAAAAATTTCGTATAAATCCTAATCTCTTTGGGGAAGAAGTCCACTTCAACAATAACATTCTCCATGATGCCAGGGGTTATAGAGATATCTATAGGGATCATTTCAGTGATACTCGCCATATTAACCTCAGTGTAAAATGCGTGCACAGCCGAAGGACTAATAGGATAAGACCTATCTCCAGTCATAGTCAAAACAAATTCACCTGCCTCTATTCTCCTTAACTCTGGCAGCAAGTATGATATATGATGGAGATCATCCCAGTGTCTATCCAGACCAGTCAATGCCTCAAGAATTTCCTCATCTGAGGGCAAGAGCAGGTATAAATACATTGTAGTGGCAAGGGAACCTTGAGCCCAAATAGGCTTGAGAATGGGATCTAACTCCTATGCGAGAGTCATATTGGGGTCAACCGAAGCTTGCTGGAAAATACTGCATGAAAATTCTATCGCGGACAACGGAACGACCATGCCAGAATTCCTTGTTCCTTTCATAGAGGTTGATGGGGAAGGAAGAGTCCACATATCATGAAAGTAAGTTGGTCAGAACGACGACATTTGAAAATTTTCAGCCCTAGGTTGGTCGGGGGAAACTGATATAAGCTTGACATTGCCAGAAGGAGGTGGGTAATCAAAAGTACCCATCAACGATGGACAAAAACCAACCTCTATGTTGATGGTGTCGAGCTGAGGATTATCAACCATCGGGACCATGGATTCCCTCGATGAATGGTTAGGATGGGAGAAGGACAACTAATCAATGGTCACGATTCAACCCTCTTGTGGAAACAACAAGAGCCGAAATATTGTAGCAACCATGACATGCATTACATAGGTCCATCTCCTTCCTAACAAAAGGTTTTAGTCGAGAGGTGCATAGACCACTTCAAATTCGATGCACACGGTCTTCCCTCATGGAAACACGGGGAAATAAGGAATGATTTATGTGTTCTGAATGAAGGATTGTTGAAGGTCGTAAGAAATGTAGGTGAAGGAGACAAAAGGGGTTGGCCAATGGCCTTCCAAGATGTCAGCGACATCATGCAAGTTGAGGCCCCCTAGTCAACCACCGTGTGAAAGATATTTTGAGTAAAATATTTCATGGTGTAAGCCACTACTATCTCAAATGCAACATGGTAAGGAAGACAAGGTTTCAAGTTGGTTGGATCGAGAATGATCGCTCCTGGGTTACAAGCATCTGCAGATCCCAAGGCAGATAATAGGTCCCTTCTCTATGAAGGGAAGCTCTGGAGGACTTCCAAAGCGAACATCATGTAAGGGGTTTGTGCTAAATCCTCTACAATGGAGTAGTTTTGGGTATCCCTCTCATTCATATTGTACGAATATTTATTGAACGCACCTTTGGGGATGTGTGTCATTTTTTTCCCATCATCTTCTCAATCTGGAGAGGAACTAGTGGGTTTGTTGCTTCTTTACACTTTTGGACAAATTTCAACATTCTGTAATCTTGGGACCTGGTCACTATATGAGCATCACATTTCAACATGTAAACATCTGGGGCCGAGGTATTACAAATGGGCACAGGAGGTCCCTAACTGCACCCTTCTACACTCGAATATGATGAGTCTTGAGCCATGTTTTTCCCATGCGGAAATGGGTTCGTCAACACAACACGTTGTTTCTGCGCCAATAGTTTATGGGCCTCTACAAGACGAGGGAACATGTGAGTCAGATGGTCTTTTGTGCAAAGGTTACATGGATACTTCAAGTTTAGATTATATTTCTTTCCCCCTCCGGCATTGTTATTATCCTTTTGGTCCCCTTTACCCTTCTTGTTCCATTGTTTCTTCTTTCCTTCAAGCTGTTGGTTGGCCTTCAGGTTCATAGACTGCACATTGTGTATGCCCGACGTTTGGGTAGGGGAAACAACTAAAACAAAGGTTTGGTTGGGTGCCATCTTTTGTATCAACAATTGCTGCAATTGATTTGACAACAGATCAGTAGAATTTCCTTGCAGTGAGCCCTCTATACCATCGACATGTGGTCCAGATTTTGTTTGGCCTTATTGAAGATGGATCGTGGTGCATCTAGAAAAATCTCATAGAGTAAGATAGACTGAGAGTAAATCAGTTCGAGATGTTTCACTCTCATTATCGCCTCCTCCTATGAAAAAAATCCTGAAGTTGCAAGATCCTTGGATAAAACTGGTACTAAGGACTTCAGGAACCACTCTAGCAAGAAATTCGGTGGGACATGTACCTTAATCAATCTCTTCCGACGTCGCCATTCTCGGATGTGATCAGAGATATGATTGGCCTTAGTATGCTAAAATTTTCCCAGCAATTCGATGTCGGCATCGTATCTCATGGGTAGCTGGAAATGGTTTAGGAAAACCATCACCAGGTCATTAAATTAATAATACCTTAAGAGGTCGAGCTCAATATACCATTTTTCAACACCTTCGATAAGAGTGTGCTGAAATAGGTGCAACTGTATGGAGTCATCTCATAGTGAGTTGGATGAGAACCATAATTGGAAAGTTTTCAAGTGATCACCTGGGTCTTTTCCATACTTGACTTCAACTTTTGGAATATCAGAGGGAAACTTAGTCAGCATAGGTGGCCAACGTGGATCACGAAAAATTGGGTCGTTAATAACACTTGACAAGTATGGCAGATGTAGCATTGCTAGAAACAATATTTTGGGTTGGGTACCATGTACAGGAAAAAGGGGGCCTGGAGTTTGACTGGAACCAGGTTGCCATGAAGATTTGGACTCTTGGCCAGGGTTCCAGTAGAAACCATGGCCTTGCCCAACGTACATAAACTGCATTTGTTAGGAAATCATTGGTTGACTCCCAAAGTTGGACAACGTTGGTTGGGCGGGGATTTTTCCCTTTGTTTTGTTCCAAGGATTTTGGAAGGGGATTCCCCTAGTCGATCTGGCGGGAATATATATTGAGCCCTACCCAGGGTTCCATTTGCCATGAAAAGGGTTTCCCCCGACCGACATTCCTTGCAAGGGAAATGATCCCTACCAAGGATTCCAATGTCCTTATGAGGAGAAAAATATTATACTTTCCCCATGTATAGGAATAGTACCCTGCATAGGATTCCATTTTCCAAAACTAGGGTTTCCCCTAGTTGAGATGGAAGATAAAGAAAAGCATTATTACCAAATGTGTCGAAAAAAGAGAATGGCATGGATCCCACTGTCCTAGTGAAAGATGAAGGTCCTAAACTTCCTACTCCAAACAAGATGCAGTTAACACTCGACCTGATAGGTTACAGGAAATCATTACTGAGTGAGTGGGATGGAGGAGGTATGTGACCTCCACCATAACGGATAACATTAAAGGAGACTGAGGTGCCTCTGGTAGATCCTTGCACAAGAGAGTTTGAGCTCACTTCCCCCACACCCATGGTATGTAAGGTGGAGTAGGTAAGGATTGATTTCAAATCAAATCCAGACATCCCATATGAAAATGGATGACCCCTCACACTATAGGTAAATAGAGAAATGGTCACCACAAATGACGTGATCGAACCATTCCCCGAGGTAGAGGGATTTGATACCACTATGGTCTGGACTTGCGAAGGTGGGTTAGGAGGAAATATACCCCATGTGGTAGTAGTCGAAGAGGGAGTATGCAGAATCTTGAATGAAGTAGCGTCATTTTCTTCCATGGTTGCTTGTAATACTATATGGCGCTTGGTATGTGTCACGTTAGGAGGGATACATTGTACTAATATTGTCCACGAAAAGTCAGTGATCGGAGGGTTGGATGGCCTGAGAGCTTCTGCTGCAAGGTAAAAAATATTAGGTAGCACCGAAGTCCGGTAATCTCCTCTTGGAGAAAGCTTGGGCATAATTTCCTGTGGCCCAATCACTTCTAATGACCCTTTTTGGTCAAGTCATCATCGTAATGGTGGCAGTGGTGGTTCTAATGCAACCGACGACATGCCCTGAAGCCTTCACAACCAGTGGAGCTCTTCATCTTCCACTTTGTGAAAATAATCAATGACACAGTAAGTATTTAACTATCATTTAAAAACCAAGCACACACTAGGAAAAATCCTATAATATAAATCAAGAAAACAATTATCTAGTAGGAAGAACAATTACGCCAACCAACACTAGAGAAACTTATCGGTGCAAGTGAAACTTGAACAAAGAAGCACCCTTCAGGTATAATCCGCAAAGTATGACTCGACGTTTTCCCTAGGTACCACAATATACCCCCGCATTCACCTGTGTAAGTACCTAGAAAATGGGAAACTAAGTTTCCAACTTGTAAATAGTCATCGAACAGGTACATTTGACAGTCGGGTGAATCACAATGAGAAGGATAAAAATTTTGAAACCTACCGAGGGTATCAAAAGCAAGTCGTCTGGAAGACAATAGAGGATCTCGAATGGATTCACACTCCATGAAGCTCTATAAGCAAATGAAGGTGATAATATTTCCACAATAGATCCTCAATATGCATTCCCCACTACGTTTAGTCCAGCTTTGGAGGGGTTATATTCAATTCCTTTCCTCATGCAAACTCATTTTTAGACCCTTTGTTAGAGGGGTGTCCTGGATAACTTTCATGTCACTGGACTTTAACACTCCCTAGCTCTGACTCCAATGTTTGTTTAAAGGCCTTGAAGAGTTTCCTCTCCAACCTAACTCAAGGCCCCAACCTTAAACTAGTTTGTTGACCCTAGAAACATAAAAGTATAATTAATTTTAGGTTTAACATTCGTTTTAATGGATTGATTAACTCAAAGGATATGACGATGAAACTAGTGATTTTATGAGATACGAAAGGAGAAAAAGATGAAACTTGAAACGAAAATTACTTCTAGTTAAAAGTAAAGATTTACAACTAACTCTTTTGTAACTATCATTTTTTCAAGATCTTTAAAAATAAGACCTAAAACGAAATTTCACTTGACTAAAAGCTACTTAAGTTTCAAGAAATCAGTAAAAAACATAAAAAATTAACTCTTTTTCCTTTCTAGTAAAATAACTAACTCCAACTGTTAGGATATTTAGACACTTAGGAGTTAGTTAAGATCTACTTGGTCTAATATGTCATTAGGTAAAAGTGTGTTTCTTTAGTATGCATTAGTATGGATTTGTAGTTAGGAAATCCAATGGTCAAGATATGTTCCTGACATAGAGTGATCCAATGGTTGATACTCTCCTCGATCTTAACGGCCACTGATCTGTGGCTTAACACCCGATTGGTCCATGATCTCTATTTAAATAGCATGGAGGGTCATTTGTGGATGATTGATTGTGAGAAACTCTCTTATAAAATCTCTCTATAATGTTTTTCTTTGCATTAATAAACCGCTCCAAGTGGTCGCGTTGGTTGGGGCCGTGGATGTTTCCCTATAGGGGTTTACCACGTGAAAACATTGGTGTGTTGATATTTTATCTAGTTATGAGAGTGGTTACTGAAGGTGTTCTTCCTCTTTTGGAATACTTGTGTTGTCGAACATGGTATCAGAGCCTGTTTCAAGACTCGCTCCTGTTGTAGATCGAGATCATGAAGACGAGTTGCCTCATCTCCACTTTCTATAATTTTCATAAATTTTTGGGCTGCAAGGACTCTTCCATTGCGTCTAGAGCATTTTTTTTAGTTAGGAACACTTTTTGTTTCACTTGAAAAGGTTTCTGTTTGCCCAAGATACAACCATTACAGTTACATCCGAAGATCTGTGTATGCTCTTTGCCCCGCGCCTTGTGCAATCTTGGAAAATCAGAAATAGATAGGAAAAGGTGCATCTTCTGAGTAAGCTAACTGAGATCTAACCCTTGTTTTCATCAAGAAGCAAAAAAAATTTCTTGTGTGAAAAGAGTTTTTTTTTAGCACGCTCTCCAAGGCCGTCTTCCACAACAACAACGACAACAACAACACCCCCAATCCTCCTTCTGAACATTACAATATGTTTTGCTAGATCATTTGGTTAAAAGTTTTTTTATTAAGTAAGAGGTCTTGAGTTCAAGTCTCTCTTTTGTTACCTTTTTTTGAAAATTTTCATGCTAAAATTGTAAAGTGTATTTCACTTCAAGTATAAAAGTGAATCACTATAAGTAGCTTTAATATTTTATTTTAGAGTTATTTATTTTGCATGCATCTTTTCTGTTATAAAGTAACTTCATTGTAAAAGTGATTCCCACTTCTCTTTATAAAAGTGGGTCACTTTATAAAGCAACTTACACATTCATGTGGTCATTTGGTTACCGATTGTGCCTTTATTTAAAAGGGCATAACTCTAACATCAGAAGTTCGATTTCAGTGTCGTTGTTTTTTAAAACAACAAAATTTTCGAGCTCTTTCCATGCAGATCATCAGTTTCAGTTTTTAAATCCACATTATCTGCATATTTAATATGGCTTCTACAAGTACCGTCTTGCTTACCAACAACAACTACTTCCATTGGAAATGCCATATGGAAGATTTATTAAGAAGGAAAAGCTTGTACCGGATTACCTTGGGAAAGGAAAAAGCAGCCATTGATGTTGATAACAAAGCCAAGTGGGATAATAGGAATGACGAAGCACGTGGACTAATCTGAATTTTCATCTCTCTTGATTAAAGGTACCACCTTCAAGATATTGATGACCCCAAAGAAGCTTGGGACACAATTAAATCTGTGTTTGGTAAAATCAATATTATTTGAGAACAACAGTTGGAAAATCAAATATTGACCTTGAGTCCAAATGATTTTTCTTGCCTTGGAGACTATCTATCTAGGTTTAAAATACTTAGAATTTTATGTGAAGAATGTAAGATAAAGATGGAGGAGGAGCATTGCTTTAATGTTATTCTTTCTAATCTAGGTAGTGCATATTCTGTGTTTTTATCTACCTTTTATGCACTGAGAGAGGCTCTAGGGGAAGAAGCTTATGAAAAACTGACTCTTGAGTCCTTTTGTGCTTCTTTGATTTGAGAGGAAGATAAGCTTGTACAATTTGGAGTGATTAACACTGTAGGTCCCTCCCACAAAGACTTAGTTGCCCATCAGAAAGATAAACCCAAGTATCCCAAGAAACAACATCCTCGCTACAACAACAAACAACATAAGGGTCCCAAACCTTCTTAGACAACTTCAACTCCTACTAGTGACAAAGGAGAAAAATATAAAAGTAAGAATACTAACAGACATTATAACTTTTGTGATAAATATGGTCATGATGAGTCCAAATGTTTCAAGAATATGGCAGCTTTAGAAGCAACAATGAAGAAGCACAACATCAGTATTGATTCTACTTCTTCTTCTCACCGACATGCACTTTTTGCTTCTGGTTTCTCCTTCGATTCAAATTCCACTACTGGCTCTTCTTCTTATGAGTGGCTTATTGATTCAGGGGCATCTTATCATATGGCTAAGGATAAAGCCATATTTTCTACTCTAAATGAATGTAACACCAAGAAAATATTTGTTGGTGATGATAGATATCTTAGTGTTGTAGGTTCTGGAACAGTTCAAGTAGATAATGGTCATTTCAATGATGCATTATGTGTTCCAAGTATTTCTTGTAACCTTCTATTAGTATATCAAATAAATCATTCAGGTGAAGGTAAAACCATCAAGTTTTCACCTCACCAAGTTGTAATCAAGGATCTAAAAGATCCTAAGCATGTTCTTGCAACTGGAATTGCTGATGATATTACCAGGTTTTACAAGTTTGACAACTTTGGGTCATCATCTTCTTCATCAATTTTTGTTTCTCATAGCCATGAATTGAGCAAACTTTTGCATGAGCAGTTTGGTCATCTAAACTATTGCTCATTGCAGCAACTATGTAATCAATAGATGGTGACTGGTCTTCCTCTTATTTCATGTAGAGATGGTGTTTGTGCTAGTTGTGTTCTTGACAAACATCATCGAGGTAATTTTGACAAACATTTCTCTTGGCATGCCTTGGGGCCTTTGAAGCTTGTTCACAGTGACTTGTGTGGTCCACTTTATTCTCCTTCTTTTTCTGGGTGCAAGTATTTCTTAAATTTTATTGATGACTTTTCCAAACGTACTTAGGTTTACTTCTTAAAACTCAAGAGTGAAGTTTTTGACAATTTTTTGGCCTATAAGGCCCTTGTAGAAAAGCAATCTGGGCATCAAATTCAAAGGTTAAGAATAGATAATGGAGGCGAATATGTGAAAAATAATTTTGCAAGCTACTGCACTACACAGGGAATCCAAATGCAACACATTGTTCCATATACACCACAACAAAATGGTGTTGCTGAGAGAAAGAACTACACATTAAAAGAAATGGCTAATTATATGATCCAATCTAAGGGATTAAGTCTAAAGTATTGGGCGGAAGCCATCAACTGTGCAAATAACATAGTAAATCACACTCGCACAAAGGCTCTTAAAAATATAACACTGGAAGAAGCTTGGACTAAAATTAAACAAGATGTAAATCACTTCCATGTATTTGGCAGTATAGCATGGGCTCACATTCTAGATGAGAAAAGGAAATCATTGCAATGTAAAAGTGAGAAGTGTATATTTGTTGGTTATTCTGAATATGTCAAAGGTTACAGACTTCTTCAATCACATTGTAAAAATTATTGTTAGAAGAGATGTTAAATATGATGAAAATCTCTTGGCCTGCGAGCCTAATTCGGCGATTGTGCCTTCTTCGACCCGCGAGCCATCTTCGACGTTTGTGCCTTCTTCGGCTTGCGAGCCATATTTGGCATTTGTGCCTTCTTATGATCTAGTTTATTCTTCATATGATGATAATGAGGATGAAAATCCACCTCCTCCTGCTCACCCTTCTCAAGATGAGTCCTTCGAACATGAACTAGCACCGGCTCCACCGCTTCTTAGATGGGTCTGTTCAACATGAGAAGAAGTCGACGATCTTGTTAGTGATCCTTTAGATCAACGTCGGACATGTTCACAGTTCCAGCAAGCCTCTTCTCTTTTGGCTCAAGTTTTAGAAACTCATGATCCAAAGAGATTTGCAGAAGCTTTAGGTCATCTAGACTGGGATACAACAATGAATGAAGAGTATCATTCTTTAATGGAAAACGATACTTGGGATCTTTTACCTCTTCCAAAAGGAAGAAAACTTGTTATATGGAAATGGGTCTACATAACTGAGTATGCATCATATGGAAGTGTTGAAACACACAAGGCTCGGTTAGTTGCCAAAGGATTTTCCCAAGTTGAAGGAATTGACTATAATGAAACCTTTGCCCCTGTAGAAAAAATGAATTCCATATGCCTTGTTCTTGCCCTTGTTGCCTCACATAAATGGGAGTTCCATCAGATGGATGTTAAATCCATCTTATTGCACAAATATTTTCAAGAATAAATCTACATAGAACAACCTCCTAGCTATGTCTAGAATGACTCTAGCCTTGTTTGTCACCTCAAGAAATATCTTTATGGTCTCAAGCAAGCTCCTCGAGCTTGGTATGCCAAAATGGATATCTTTCTTATTTCCACTGGATTCTCTAGATGCCACTCTGATCCTAATGTCTATACCAAGAAAGTAGGAAGCCATCTCATAATCCTTGTCCTTGATGTTGATGACCTTATCCTTACTGGTAGTGACTCAAAAATTTTAAACCATGTGAAAACCAGCCTTAAGAAGAAATTTGAAATGACAGACTTAGGCTTTTTTCACTATTTCCTTGGCCTCCAAGTTTTGCAAACCAATGAAAGAATTTTTCTTTCCCAGTCTAAGTATCCTTGTGACCTTCTTTGTTTCTTTCACATGGATGATTGTAAACCAACCCCTTCTCCCTTCCAGTCTGGAGTCAAGCTTTCCTCCACCTGTACTTCTCCTGTAGTTGATGCAACCCTGTATCGTCAATTAGTTGGTAGCCTCTTATACTTGACTCATACCCATCCTGATCTTTCCCTTTTTGTTGGTGTTGTTGCCTGATATATGAAAACACCCCATGAAAGCCATTGGAAAGAAACTAAAAGGATATTTC
Source organism: Picea engelmannii (assembly GCA_009831015.1). Classification (NCBI taxonomy): domain Eukaryota; kingdom Viridiplantae; phylum Streptophyta; class Pinopsida; order Pinales; family Pinaceae; genus Picea; species Picea engelmannii. The sequence goes on along the minus strand of ML844775.1, from coordinate 25,005 downwards.
TTTATGTTCGTGGTATAGTTCAGTTTGGGATACATTATAGTTCACAGGGGCCTCCTTTATTGGTTGGTTTCACTGATTCAGATTGGGCCGGTGACCCTGATGATCGAAATTCTACTGTAGGTTATGTTTTCAGCCTTGGTTAAGGACCTATCACTTGGGCCTGTAAGAAACAACAAGCTATTGCACTTTCTTCAGCAAAAGCATAGTACCGAGCAACGATAAATTCAATTCAGGAAGCCCTATGGCTTCGACAGATCCTTTCAGAGTTTGGATTCGAGCACCAGCATACGACCAACCTTTGGTGTGACAATCATAGTTCCATCAAGCTTGCCAAAGACCCAGTTCAACATCAGCGTAGAAAACACATCAAGCTACACATGCACTTCATCAGAAAGCTCATTCATGATCAAGTTATTGAAGTTCTCTTTTTCCCTACAAAAGATCAAGTTGTAGACATTTTCACAAAGTCTTTTACAAACACAAAGTTTTCCAAACTTCGGTCTATGTTAGGAGTTCAAGAAGTTGTCATTAAGGGGGGATAGGCTCTAATGCTGCCTTCTTTCTCCTATTTTGTCACTACGGTAAATCCTTCAATCCTATCCCAAGTTGTTCTTAAGGGGGGATGTTAGGATATTTAGACACTTAGGAGTTAGTTAATATCTACTTGGTATAATATGTCGTTAGGTAAAAGTGTGTTTCTTTAGTATGCATTAGTATGCATTTGTAGTTAGGAAATCCTATGGTCACTATATGTTCCCGACATAGAGTGATCCGACGGTTCATACTCTCCTCGATCTTAACAACCATTGATCAGTGGCTTAACACCCTATTGGTCCATGATCTTTATTTAAAGAGCATGGAGGGTCATTTGCCGATGATCGATTGTGAGAAAATCTCTTGTAAAATCTCTCTGTAATCTTTTTATTTGCATTAATAAACTGCTCCAAGTGGCCGCATTCGATGGGGTCGTGGATGTTTCCCCGTAGGGGTTTTACCACATGAAAACATTGGTGTGTTGATCTTTGATCTGGTTATGTGAGTGGTTAGTGAAGGTGTTCTTCCTCTTTTGGAATACCTGTGTTGTCGAACACCAACTACTTTACCAAACTGAAAATGAAAAATCTTTCTTTTTTTAAATGATTCAAACAAAAAATCTAAAATAAATATGTTTTCCTCTTTTTCAAAGCAAATGAAATATGTAAAAAGAACAACAAGACAAGATTGAAAAACATCCTTGGATGGCTATGGATCACAAGGAATCACTAAAGAAACCAAACATGTATATATATCATTCAAAAGACTCGCTTAAAACCCTTTCAAAAGTAAACACAAGAAACTTCAAAAGGACAAGTGAACTAAAATCTAACCCAAGTTGTGCCTGTAAAAATAGAGACTCAGAACTATGTCAAGAAACCCTGAGAAGTATAAACCTCAATTAGGAAAGAGGTTGCTTGCCTATTTTTCAAAAAAAAAATCTTGAACCATGTATGCTATTGTTGCTTCAACAGACTACGTATGTACATGGGATGTTTAATAAGAAATATGTGTATGTACGCAGGCTAACCAAAAGTAGGGCCCATACACCTATGAACTTCCTTTAAAAAGGAAGGAAAATAGACAGTCTTATAGGGAAAGGAGAACTGGTATGGCACATGAAGGTGACAAATATCCCTTAAAAGACTCAGAAGACTCAACAAAAACTTGAAAGGCATAAAAACCAATTAGACAATACAAAATCCGCTAAAAAACCTTAGAGGCTTCCCCAATATGGTCGCTAGTTCTGCTAGCGGGAAAACCCCGCATATGACTACACCAGGGTTCATAATGTAGGAATATCAACTAATCGTATAAAATTCAACTACTTTTCTAAACTACCCCAAACATACCAAAAATCATACAAAAAAACAAAGATGAGGGAGATCGGGTAACTATACCTCTAATCTGGGTCTAGTGATGATCCCCTCGTGCTTAGAAGTTTTGATAACTGCACACCTCCTCCCAGGGTTGGCCTACATCCAAATATTGACAAACAAAAAATGACAGGCATGATATTCCATATAAAAATTAGGGTTTGATGTTATAATGTCAAAACATAAACCAATAAAATCATTCAATACACCATGATTTAGGATAGGAAAAGTAATTCTTTTATTAATAACTCAATGATTATACCTTAACAATCAAATCTGGCTACTTCTCGACGAACTTGGTCCAAGCTCCTCTTCACCAAGATCCAAGTACACCTTTGTATGGCTTCTCCTCTCAACCTTATGATTTCTTCTTGGGAAGTGAATGGGTTCTGATGGAGGAAAAGGGGCTAATGGGGAAATGCTGAGGCAATTCTCACAAAAGGGATGCAATAACTTGGGCAAGGAGGGGATGTGAAATGGGAAAAGTTTCACTGTTCTTATGTCTAGACGTAAAATGAGACCCTAACACCTCATTTTATATGGGAAAAGGATGGTTATTCGCTTGGGCGACGAGCTATACAAAGTGGATAATTTGGGAAACTACCCAATAGTCCGTAATCTCAACGAATTCCTTCCAAATTTTCATTTTTTTCAAAATTTTCAAGTATATGTGGGCTGTAATGGTTAATCATGCATATGTACGCGAGATTTAGTGGTTTAAAAAACACATGTATGTGGGAAGTAGTGGTGCAGGGTGCGTACATCTTCAAAAATTGGTTTTTAATAAGAGCAACTCAACAATGCTTCAGAAAAAAATGCAAGTAAGAGGACAAAAGGCTAGGTATGCATGTGTAGATAAATTTAGGGTTATAACACATGTGTAGGATCTATGTGTTCTATGCAAAGAACTATTTGTCTCACTCCCTGAGAGTATGTCCTCAAATATCTCTGCAATTTGTTCCTTATGGAACTGGGTCAATGCACCTGCAGCTGCATTTTCCGAAATTGATAATGAATGCCCCATTCTCACTGTAATTGTTGAACTATGAGAGTATCTCTTCTTATCCATCATGGAAATAGCTTCATCAAAAACTGACAATGGCTCAATAACTAACACTAAGCGTAGCTAGTCCCCTTTATCTAAAGGTAACTCAATGTTCTATTGTAGTCATGTCTCCATGGTACGACTCATGTATTGCACCAAATGGCACTCGAGATAACTCAATCTCAAATATAGGGATTGTCATACCTACTCCCTCTGAATCTCATACTGTTTTTTCTTCTTTTAATACATCATGTTTTTTCTATATACACTTATTCTGATTACTGGATAAAGTTTCTCATCATAGTATTCTCCCTCTTGCTAGGAGAATCCTCTAGACACAAATCATGCCTTTTACATATTTATACTGTTATCTGAAACATGCTTGATTTTCTAGATCAATCTTGGAAGTCACCATTGAATTCCCCTCTGGTCTCAAGGAAAAATCGATATCCTAGTCCTTCTAACTAGCTTCCTCCTTTGTCACTGAAATAAGGGAATCTTCCAAGGATATTTCACATCTTCTAGAAGTCTCTGAAGTTATGATATAGTCTTCTCAACTCATGGAATTTTTCTGTCAGTCCTGGAAAATGTATCGTTTTCCCATTTGATCCTTTCTGAGATCAGGTTCACTCTAAGGATCCATTCTCCCTATGAAGCTTGAATCCCTATGACTCTATATAATCTTCGAAGCCATCTTATCCCTATGATATGGCTCATCAATGCTATATGGATTTACATCCTACAAAGTATCACATGACCATATTGTTCTCTTCCTAGTTATTGTAATGATTATGGCTAGGCCCTTCTGGCTCTACCAACTCTTCTTGATTATCTGAAGAGTGATGAAATACACTAGAGGAATTTTTTCTATCATCCTTGGAGACTTATTCTCCTAATTATCTATCTACATATGTAATTTTTTGTATCTAGAAAAAGTATCTTCCTTTTATTCTTCTTTGGTACATAGATATATATGGTCATGTATGCAAATTGGATAGTCTACTCCATATCTCATCTAATATGTTTCCTCCTATAACTGTCACTATAAATCCCTCAGGGTTATCACCTCTGACCTTCCCGAAGCAAGAACAACAAGGGATAAACAATAGACATGAATAATACTCTTTATAATAATATTAAAAACAATAGCGAGAACAATCGTTATAGTAGCTCCTTTAGAGATGTCACTTGTGACCTTCCTAAAACAAGAGGCAAAAGTAAGAAATACAATGATAATAAATGAGTGCAACACTCTTTTAGTGTTTTGATCAAGCATTCCTCCATGGTAGCCTGGAAACAAAACACAAATTTTCTCATAGAGGAGATGTTAGTTATATCTGGTAAATAATAATCATTTATTTCAATAGTGTTCACTTGTTACCAAATATTCAATAATAAGACTTTTCAAAGATTTTTATCACAACTGTATTGTTTACTTTTAATGTGGTAGTTATTAGACTTGATAGGAGAAAATTTGAATCTTATCAACTTAATCGGTCAAACCTAGAACCTAGAGTCTTTCCCTCAAGAATTAGTGTGTTTCTTTTCTTACGAGTCTCCTTCACTCAAGCTGACAATTATTCTCTTCAACATGTCCCATGTACCTAAGATAATATGCTTTCTCTGATAATAGTTTGAGTAAGAGAATATAGTGAAAATAAAATTTAAAGTCTCAACCTTAATCAATATAATACTTTGAGTAAAGTTAGTTTCTAACTTTAACTTTAAACAAAGGTTAGTATGATAATCATAACTTCAACAGATCAAAATACAACCTAGATGTTCATAAGGTAATAATTCCATAACTAATAGAAGCATATGGGATGCATTGTTCCTCTAAATGTGTTGCATATGAGAAACTTTTTCATCCATGATTGTCGTTTTAGACAAAATATCCTTTCTCCTGCAAGTACCCTTTATAATAATGATACATTTTAAACATATGTAAGTACATACCTATAATAGTATCGCAGATACTGGCACCATCCGACAGCAGCGACAAGAAATAATGAACCTTTAAAATTTCAAAGGTGATGCAAATTGTAACATTAAGGTAGTGTGAGATTGGCTAGGGTAAGGTGCACTAGGAAAATAAAAATCATTCCCAACACTTCAAAAAAACTTTCACTACAACTGGTATTGCAACTAGTGTTGGCACTGCAACTTATGTTGCAATTTGCAAGAAGGAACTAGCACAAAGGAAGTGACACTTCAACCACAACTGATATTGCAACTGCAACTGATACTACAACTGAAACTGCAATTGCAATTTCAACTGAAATTGTAACTAATACTCCAACTGCAACTGCAACTAGTACTGCAACTGCAACTACAACTTAGGGTTTTATGAGGAATCCTAATTTTTCAAACTTCAAATTTCGAAATTTTGATCCAGGGAAGTGATGCGCCTTGCTTGGGATATTTCCTAGGTGATATTAGTTTCTGTAACATCCTCCAACAAAGGTAAAAACATCACCCTTAGGGTTTTTGCAAAAATCGTAATTCTGTAGCAGTTGCAACACTGAAAATTGAATTTTGGAGATTGTGCACCGAGGCTAGCCACTTCTTAATAAAAAAAAAATTAGTCTCTTTTAGGCCTTCTCTGATACCATCTTGATATTTTACTTATGCATCTAGCATTTATGATTCTTATTTATTATTAAAATCATTTAGCACATTAAATTCATATATAAGATCATTGAAAGAGAGGCAATCATACAAACACGAGAAACACAAATATTATCTTGGGAAACTCTTTAGGGGGAGAAAACCCAACAAAATTTTTCAATATAGATTATGTAACCAAGAATAATAATTCTCTCCAAGAGGGAACTAAAAGGGTAGACGATCCTCCTCTACTCCTTCACTAGGAAAGAGTAGCGCACCACTTAACCAAGAGATACCAATAGGTAGACCAAAAACCCTCATCAATGTCACGCCTAGTTGTAGTAGCAGCTCCTCCAAGACTTGCGCACTTCTTCATAGTTGCAGAAATAATATATGTGTATGCAAGTGAGGCGCTAGCCTCCTTTATAAATAGTAGTCTGGCCTCCCTTAATTAGGTCTAGGTTGACCTGTCACTTTACCCTTTTAATTTACATTTAATTTTCAAGGCACGATAGTGTCGACTTTTAAAAAGGCAGAATATGGCCTAATTAAAAAATATAATATAATAATATTATTTATGGTTTTTCTTGTTCAAATACAATAAGGAGATCTTTTGAATCTACTCAATCTTCAACACTCTCGTCAATACTATGTCTCTCTTCCATTCCATTTGCATCCCAACTCTTCCAAGGTTGTGTTATTCTACGTGTCACTTTTTAATTTCACTCTCTTGACACACCTCTCTTGCATTCCAATTTGGAACACCTCTCTCATTCCATTCATTCAATATCTAATTTTTTTCACCACAGGGGAAAACCTCTCCTTTGCATGATTGTTTCAACCCATGAATTGTTCCTTTCTCACACCAACACAAAACCCTAATTCACTCCACTAGTGTGTGTTTTCTCCACTAGATAGAGAAACCCCAATTCATTGTGTTGGGAGTTATTGTAGCCGTGGAATTTTTTATTTTCCTTCTGCATAGGCTGATGCGTACACCAAATCGAACTTGAGATCATACAAGACAAGATATTGGGGAACATATTATAAGGAAGAAACAACTATTGTATAATAATTCACTTACTGGGACCTGTTATCTAATAATATCTTTACATGTACATTTGGAGTTTCATAAGAAGTTTTCAATCCTGTGTATTTAAAGTTTTGAGTTTCATTCATGGCTACAAAGCTAAACATTCAATCGATTTTCGATACCAGTCATTGTTCCTTCACATTGCTAACCTTTGCAAGCTATATCTCTAGTTTTGTAGTCGTTTCTTCATTTTCCTAAGTAAGAATTGTGCCACCGATATATAATTCCATACAATGTTACTATCGACCTAGAATGCCATACAATATTGTATAGCTATTAGTTCTATTTTTTTAAATAAAAAAGTTGGATATTTATTCGAAGATGTTCTTATTGATTTTGCAAGCTCAATTGAAAGTCCATAGATACTAGTTCACAATTTTGTTTCTACGACATGTGAGTGAAGGTGGAAGAAGACGAATTCTCTAATTTTCATCATTGGCATGGTGCTAACTAGTAGAGAGAACTATAGAGAATGGTACAAAAATATAAAAAACACAGTGATCTTGAATGAGCCATGGAATGTTATTTGTGAAGCAGCAACTATCAAATCCGAAGTGCATAAAACCAATGCCCATTCTTATATCAAACAAAGAAAGTGCCATATGGAAGGACAAAGTATAGAAAGAATATGATATGATTTATGCAATAGTAAGTGAAGAGATTAGTTGTCATATTTATTCTATTAATAACTCCTATAGTACTTTTAAGATATTAAATGAATTGTATGACACTCACTCATATTTGGAAATTATACAATTAATGGTGAATATCTTCAACCTAGAGTTGAGGAATGATGACCCTATGGATTTAGCTTCTGAAATCAAATCCATAATGCATGATATTTATGCCACTAAGGTGAATATATTCATCCCTCTTAAATCCTTCATCAAGGCCCTCTACCATACACATTCTCACTACCTTGAATCTCTACAAGAAAGTGGTCAAATGAATCCCATCACATTTGAAAATTTGGTAGAAAAAGTTTTAGAACGTGAGAAAGCCTTTGGAAATAAGTTATCTCATTCCATAAACTAAACCATGTGCCTTTGTTATAAAAAGAAGAGTCAAACACATGATTCTTTTAGAGGAGAAGGAAACAAAAGAGCACATGGAAGAAATTGTTTTAGAGGCAAGTGGGGTAGACACAACCAAGGTGATAGATCCAATCTTCATTGTATCCATTGAAAAAAGAATGGGTCACATGAAGTGAATGACTATAGATTTCCATGGGAGAAGATTAAAGAAGATAGGAAAAATAAGAAAAAGGACAAGGGTAATACTTCATAACTACTTAAAGTTAAAGCATATGAATCTACTCATTATGTGGTTTCTCATTGCAATATAGGAGTAACTGAAGATTTGTTTAACACTTCATTTGATTCTTGGAGATATACAAGGATTATTGACATAGGAACAACCTCCCACATGACATTTCGAAGATACATCTTCACAGACTTCAATGAAAATGTAGATGGCATAATGTAGTTTGTATATAGATCAAATTTGAAACCTTATGGAGTGGGAACCGTCAAGCTTAAACTTCCTCGAGTCTCATATTTTCTTCTGTGTAATGTGCTTTATCATTCTGAGATGCAAAGTAATTTGTTGTCCCTTTTTCACATTTGATAGAAAGGCCACTCTATTCATATTTTCAGTGGAAAATTTGAAATAAGGAAGGATTATGAGAACATGGTTGTCATGGACGGAATGGAATATGGAATACTATTGAAGCTAAAAGGGACATCTTCCTATACACAAAATGTTCCATACCTCTCTCAAGATGGTGAAGGTATAATTCCTTCTACTCTTTTGTGGCATGCTAGATTTGGTCATTTTAATTATGACAACCTTTGTGTGTTGAAGAAGAATGGTGTTTTCGGTTTTCCTATTATTCCTTGGAAATTGAAGCAATGTGATGCTTGTATCCCTAGAAAGCATAGAAAACAATCATTTCATGATTATACTTCCAGAGCATGTAGAAAACTTGAACTCATTAATTATGACTTGTGTGTCCCAATGCCTATTACTTCTGTAAATGGAAACAAATATATCATATCTTTTATTTATGATTACACTAGGATGTGTTGGGTGTACTTTATCAAAGAAAAATGACACACTTTTGAAATTTTTAAAAATTTTCATGTATGGATTCAAAATGAAGTTGAGTCTCATAATGGATCTCTTCACATTGATAATGGAAGAGAATATGCATATAACAAATTTGAAATCTACCTTCATCAAAATGGTATCAAACATCAAGCAACAAATCCATGCAATCCTCAATAGAATGGTGTTGCTAAAAGAATGAACATGAATCTCCTAAATATTTTTTGTTCGAGGGTGTTTTTTAAGAATGTAAAATAGATGTTTTGGGATGATGTTGTTATATGTGCAACTTATGTTAACAAAAGGTGTCCATATCATGGTTTATAAAACAAGACTTCTTATGAAATGTGGTATGGAAACATCCCTTGAGTGAGGGATCTAAAATTCTTTGGTTTCACCTACTATGCCTTGATTCCTAGGGAGAAGAGAAGAACGCTTGAAGCAAGGATTCAGAAGTGCATATTCTTGGTGTACTCAAATAACTCCAATGGATGTCGTATTTATGATGAGGAAAACAATAAATTCATCGTTTCCATATATTTAATATTTCTTGAATCCTATAAGAATGAAAAAACTATTGAGAGGCAACTTGATCATCTAGATAGATTCACTTGTGTAAATAGATATCATGAATTTGATAACAAGATTCCAAATATTGAAGGGGGTATCCCTTTATTGGGTCAATCTATGGAATCTCCTTTTTATTTTGAAGAACCATATCCCCCTCATGAGGAAGTTATAGCCACTTCATGATAATCTAAATTTCATTTAGATTATGTGATTGAGACGATTGAAAATTTGATCCTTGATGAGAACTCAACACCATATTAATCAGTTGAACAACCTCGGCCATCTCATGAAGTTCCATTAAAATGGATCATAAAAAAACTTGAAAGTGTTCATTTGGATGAGGTCAAAAAGATTGGAACCAAAATTTCCTCAATACAATATGGAGGTGATGTAGATAATTCAAACTCAGGTTATGTAGATGACATGGATGTTTCATATGATTGTGAGTTGAATTTATCTACTAACTTTGAAGAAAATTCTTTTGAATAATCATTTTCTCATGATGAATGGAAATAATCCATGCAAAAGGAATATGATGTTCTCATCAATAATGGGACATGGAAATTTGCGGATCCTCCATTCAAGAAAAAAAAAATTTCCAACAAGTGGGTATTCATGAACAAGTACAAATCATATGGCTCACTTGACAAGAAAAAATCAATTATCATGGAAAAATGATTTGTATAGAAAGGTGTTGATTATGAGAAAATTGTTTCCCCCACAAAAAATGGTATACCATTCGTGGTCTTTTTCCATGGCAGGACAAAATGGGTGAAAAAATCATCAAATGGATGTGAAGACTTCGTTTTTGATTGAATAGTTGAAATAAAATGTTTTCATGTCTCATCCATAAGGATTTGTTTTGAAGGGAAAAGAGAAGAATGTATGCAACCTGATCAAATCCTTATATGGGCTGAAACAAGCACCGCGAGCTTGCTATGAAAAAATAACTGAGCATCTTATGAAATTGAGTTTCAAGCACTACAATATTGATGATGCAACTTTGTTTGTCAAGAAAGTTGGAAAAATTGTTGTATATCTTGTAGTATATGTAGATAATTTTTTGATAACAAGCAATAATGAAATCTATATTGCATCCATAAAGAAAAAGTTGAAGAAATGATTTGAGATGGCATATTTGGGACATATTCACTAATATTTGGGCATTGAAGTCAATCAAAATACAAAGTACATATTGATAACCCAAAAGAAGTATGTTCGCGAATTGTTGGACAAGTTCGACATGAATGAGTGTAATCTTGTTTCCACTCCAATGGAACAAAATTTGAAACTCATATCAAAGGACTATAATGAATTTCAGGATGCAACCATGTACAGACAATGTGTGGGAAGTATTATCTATATTACTACCACCAAAACATACATTTCATTTGTTATTAGGATTATTTCCTTGTTCATGCAAAATACTTCTAAAGGACATTGGTATGTTGCAAAAAGAGTTCTAAAATACTTGAAGGGAACTCAAACTTTTGGACTCAGGTAATTAAGGTGGATAAATTCAACATGATTGGATATTTTGACTCATACTTTGTTGGGGATATGGAAAATGGAGTGTCTACATCAATATATCTCATGAGTATTGGATCATCATTTGTCTCCTACAGATGATGAAAACAATTGGTTCTATCAGATTTCACAATAGAGAAAGAATATGTGGTAGCTGCAAAAGCAATGAAAGAGATTGTGCTATGAATATTTGCAGGAGAAACAAGTAAATTATACTCCTCTTCTAGTTGACAATAATTATGCAATAAATTTAGCTAACAATCCCATATTCCATGATCGAACTAATCACATCAACACAAAGTATCACATGATTCGATATCATGTAGATGCCAACAATATTCACTTGATACATTGTTCCACAACTGAGAAAATTGTGGACATCTTCATCAAAGTGTTTGGAAGAGAAATTTTTGAAAAGTTCAAAATCATGCTTGGAATAAAAAACATCCCTTCAGACTAGGAGGAGGGGGGGGGGACATTGGACACGTGATCTTTGGGATTACGTTACTTATAACATCATTATAAATATGAAGAGTCTTAGATTGTAGGAGGAGTCACCCATTAGGGAAGACCAATAGTCATTGTTTTGTATATTTATTGAGCTTCATGTTAATGAAATACACAAGTGTGTGGAGTTAATATTTCTTCCATACCTAGCATGACAATGATGTTTTGTCCATGGATACAAGGTTCTGGGCTATAGGATAAATACATGTACAACCAAGCAAGTAAAGGAAATCTAGTGAGTATTGAGAATCAAATGGAAAATTGAAGCAAGCATTAGGCTCAAAAGCGCAAGTAGCAGTATGGACTGCAACAATGGAACTCAAAATATAAAATTGGGAGCCCCATGGGAGATGTCTAGAAAATATTGAGAGAAATTCATGTGGCTTCAATGAAAGTTCATGGAGGTAATAATAGAAGTCTTGAGCCTATGAAAAAATTTAGAATGGATGCCAACATGGGAAAAATGTTGTAACTAGGGCACCCATGATAGGTAGGTGCGACTAGATAGATCACGACACTTTTACAATGGAAATAAATATTTGTGTCACAACTCCATGTGGTTGGTCCTAAGGAAAAAATGGAACAAGAAACTGATAATGCACAATTCAAGGTGGAAAACCTAACCTATATGATAGTTTCGAGACCATTACCTATTAGAATGAATAATTATGGATAAAGTTTATGAACAAATCTAATAAGAGACCTTATAAATTTTGGCATAACTAAAAAAACTGAAAGCAGAATCTAAAACAACCCTTTTAGGTTGAAGATCTGATAAAAGAGGTCATAAATATGACAAATAGACAATTAAATTATACAAAAGGTAGGTAAACATTTCCTATATAAGTGAAAATTTGACTTTTTACCATGTTATTGTATCGTTTTCACCAAACCTTTGTTTTAGTCCAAAAACACTTCAAACTTTAGGTAGCAATTGTCAATATTCTACCATCAGAATTCAATTTCATCATATCTAGGTAACTACCCATCCCATGCTCTTTCATTTCATACATTTTATTTCAATTTTCCTTGAAAAATTACCTATGGGAGACCCTTTTCAAAAGAGCGATTGTGCACATGTGCTTTCACTTCATGTGGGGCACATGTAGAGATTTTGACATGCACCTTTGCTTGAGGAAATGTGCATCTACATGCACATGTCCTCAAATAAAGGCGCATGCACCCCTTGAAAGTGACAAAGAAATACTCTAACATACCAAATTCCTTCTTGAAAATGCATATGGATATTGTATGGAGGGAGAGAGAGCATGGGGATGCTCATAATCATTTCATTGAATATATGGAGGCGATGCATTCCCTCCATCAATGTGTCTTGCTCAAGTTTTTCACCATCCCAAATCTATGTGAACAAAAATAGTTACTATAAACACTAATTGGATACTGGGAACAACATCATGAGGATTTCTTCATTGATGATGAACCCTACAAGATTAAGGTGGAAGATGTGTACTTCATCATAGGTGTGTCTTGACATAGAGAACTAGTCAATTTAAATGGAGGAGGACATGGCAGAGGTTGGATGTATATCAACACTTATTGTTCCATAAGGACCTAAAAGGTGGTCTCCCAAGTCCCAATAAATAGTATAGAAGACTTGAGTTTGAATATAATATTTCTCATGATATAAAGAGTATCTAGTTTTGTAGCATTTCATCAAGCCTCATGCCCAAAAATGTACTATGGGGTGGAGTTCTTGCATCCTACCATGTTTGATTGGTGTATTGGGCTTATAACAAACATGAAAGCTCAATGAATATTGAATAGGGTGTCAAAAGAACTTTGTTTACGGAATCATACTATGCTCTTTCCTCCCGGAGTGAGTTCCATTGATGTGTTTGTGCATACCACTCTCCCCACCTGATATGAAATATCCTAGGATGCTCCGGTGGGATAATTTGATGCAAATACTTGGAGGTGGGCATGTCACTAGCACCTTTGACAATGACTTCTTTGACTGGTGGTCTCACCAAGTCATCACCATAGATGATTACCCTTATGAATCCTTGGACTTCAAGAGAAATCTAGAGCTAGTGTTTCCACTATATGCCTCTTGGGGTGACTTTGGTAAGTAGAAACTCTTTTTTTTTAAGTTATTTAATTTTAATCATTTTTCATTTATGAAAAAGAAAAAAGTAATTATTTTTGGCATGAATTATGACTAACAAAATATTATCATGACACATATGTTGGGTTGGTGAAACCAAAGGGATATCCACAACATAGGTGCAGGGGTAGAGGAAAGGACCATTAGAGAAAACTTGCTCCAAAAAATGGGCCTCCTAAGGAAATTAAAAAATAATAATCCATGTGTCCCACATCAAATCCGTGTATGCCGCATCACATTACTGTATAAGCTAATTTAATATAGAATTACGAGATAAAAGTTAAAAACAATAGTGGGAAGTTTAAATTATTGTGCATAGAAAATAAATGGTAAGAAATATAACAGAATATATAATTACTATTAATATATAATATAAAAATAGAATAAATAATATATTATTGATATATGATAATAATATATAATAAGAGGCTCCCCAAAATTTCTTTAAACCTTAACCAAGACCACCAGTGGCTCAAGAAGGGATGGAATAAATATGCTAAATATTGGTTGAATCATTAGGGAATACAAGAAGAAGCCATCATGTAGAATACTGATAATATTACAAATATTATCACTTATAAATTTAAGAAGAATATGTGGTATGATAAAGAATTATTGGATAAAAAGAAACTAAGATACTAAAAGGAGGTGGTCAACCCTAATTTAGAAGATCAAAAGTACCTCTCAGTTTTGAGAAGGGAAAATAAGAAAGTCAACATTGCTAAAATAAGAACAAACTCTCATGAGCTACACAGTGAAACTAGGCGTTGGCCAATTCCAAAAACACTGTGGAATGAAATAATCTTCCATCTTTGTGACATTAAGATCATTTAATACAAAAAAAAATATTATCTTAGATTGGCCTACCTCTTCCCAAGTTATATCCTAGTTTAAAAACATTTTCCATAATAAAGACCTTCCTAACCTCCTAAGTCATCAAAACTATGGTAATCTTGGAACACTTATCTCAATTTTGTTTTAGCACAAAAATACAATTTTAAAGAAATCAAAGTAATCTCTTACCTTCTTAAGGTCCAATAGACCAGTTGGTCTCTATGGTCGTTAATAATAACGATAATAACCATAATAATAATATATAATATAATCATAATATAACATGAATTAATAACTATAATATAATACTACTGTGAATGAATGTGAATGTGGAAAAATTAGAATAAATGTATAATATACTATAATAATTGTTGGACGTATGGGTTGACCAGGGTTATAGCTTAGTTTTCCAATAAAACCGTTATCACTGTCAGCCCTCTTGGTAAACTAGAAGGCTACACTGCGCATAGAGTGCACAATGCAGTCTCACCCTAGATGGTTTATGGGTGACTGCAAGACACAATTTTCTGCAACCATGGAAGGGATTGGGGTTTTTCTTCTTACTTCTATGTCTACTTAACCATGCATTCTATTACAATATTCATCATATCCATTCATTCATTGATTCATAACATTGATTATGCATATCTATTCTTGTGCACATTGTAAGTAAAACCATTCATTCATAACTACATAACTAGTAAATACATTTAGACACATTGCACACAAATTTTTACCGTGGTTCACCCCCCTCTAGGGCTATGTCCACAAAGATCTGCTTGTATTTATTCTTCTTCATGAAAAGGGAAATGTGCACATTAAATCGTATGATAATAGAGAGTAGTGAGGTGGACCAGGATTGCACCAAGCTCCACAACTTGCGACCTGACCCTTAGCTGCATCTCCAGATCGACTCCATCTAAGCCCCACAGCTCGCAGAACATACTTCAACTCCAAAACGATGCTCCAAGTACTCAAAAAGCCACTCAAATATTTTACACAAAAGGATAGATAAAATTATTATGACGATCCTCTAATCTACCTCGTACACCATATTTGTATTACAAAAATGGATTAAACCCTTACAATATGGCTCCCAGAACCCTAACCCTAACACTGGTAGGTTTCTACACATCTGCACTAGATTTCCAAAAATCCTATCGCACATGCATCTTTTCCTCAAAATATGGTGCGCTCTCCTTCTTGGTATAATCTACCTCATTTGTTGCATTGTTCTCAATGTTTTCTCCAAAATTGACTCTTATCTCAACATAGGACTGCGCCAATAGACCCCCAACACTAATATGTGGCTCATCCCGATCCATAGAGAATCAATTCATATTTTGTAGTGCTACCTCCAACACATGAAACTTATTTTCCAATTATTTTGTTTTCTCCTTATCCTGTGCGCTCTTTTCTACTAGTATCTCTAAAACCTGCATTTTCATTTGTTTTGTCATCACTTTTCTATTTTTTCCATGCACCTATTCTACGATGGATTTCTCTGTTTACAGTTCCTTTATTTTCCTTTTAGCCTCTTGCTAAAATGGCTCCAACTAAGCATGCCTTTCTTGTTTCTCATCTTGTGTGATCTTTGCTTATTCCTTCAAATTTTTTAGCTCCTGCATGACCTTCAGTATCGGGGATATGTCCATGGTCTTCTGCCTCTTCTTCAAGTCCTAAACGCAACATTCAGTTTTTCCTCTCCATTCTCCAACTATTGGATCTTCTCATCCTATTCCAGGCTGTAACAACCCTAGTTAAATAACTAATTGTCAAAGTTGAATAATTGTTTAAGGTTTATTAAGTTTAATTAATTAAATAATTAATTGTCCTAATGTATATTAATTAATTAATTATTATTTAATAATAATAATAATTATTTATTTATTTATTGTTTAATGTATATTAATTAATTGATTAATTAATTAATTAACTCATTAAATATTTGGGTAATGAATTAAAGTTTAATAAATTTTAATTTATTAAAAGAAAACTTAACGTATTGAAGGATGGAGCCATTAAGAAGAAGGGGATAAGGTGTTTGGCATTGAATGGAGAGATAATAGGGGGGTGAGTCTTAATGAAAATGGGAGAGGCGGTGAATGGATGAGGGGATACGAGGGGGAAAAAATATTCGAGAGGGCAACGTTTTGGGGGTTTTCGGGCAGGGAGAATTATTTTGATATTAGGAGACTTTATTTGAGCATTTTCAGGGGGAGAGATTGGAAAAATGTATTTTTGGTTTTTGGCTTGGGGAATTTGGTGGGCTGTTATAGGGGAGCATCTGTTGCTGGGAGTTTTGGGCTCGGGGGCCAGGAATCCTTACGGAATCCTAGAGCTAGGGAGCCGGATAGGTTTTGTTCCTAGATGGCTGGGAGGAAAGATTCAATTTTGGGCAGAGTTTGGCAAAGCACCTTGGGAAAACTTTCAGCTTCAGCTTGGACAAATAGAGTTGGGAAACAAATCACTTGACAGGTATTTTTATTCGTTATTATGGCATGTTCATTTTCGTATGATGATTCAATATGTTATTTATGCTGTGTATATTATTAAATATATTATTTATATCATGCTCCCCATTTGGAATTTTGTTGATCCATAAACTGTAAACTATTATTTTGCTGAATATAGAACTGTAAAAGAAATTATAATAGAAATGTTATGTTTAAATTATGAAATTCTAGGTTCTGTTAGAGAGGACCTTACACACAGTATCAGGGCCTTAGTTTGAAATCTGGGACCAAAGGCCCACCTACCTACCCATCCTCTTGACTCTGGATAGAAAGCTAAGTTGTATGTCCTGTAACCAGCCCTGAAAATCCCTAAAACCTTAAAACTTGTTGGCCTATACAAAAAAAAAAATCCTTGAAAAGGGGTTTTATAAACGTAAATAACTAGAGGCATAAATAATATATTAAGGGAAAACTTGTAAATCTAGGCTTGAGGGCCAAGCTCCAGCTCCACCTAACCTGCAAGCCAATCACACAATTTTTTTTTAACACAGATATAGAAATAAATATAAAATAATATATATATTATGTATATCTATTATTATGCACAAAAGAAAGATAACAAATCTCCCTCATAAATAATGGTTTCAACCCTTAGATTTCAGACAAGGATGAAACAAAAGATAATTATAATCATTGGGAGTATCGTTTTTTATTCCAGTCAAAAAAAATAATAATAAATAAATAAATACAAAGAACCTGC
>ML844774.1:14424-27372 GCA_009831015.1 Picea engelmannii | reverse complement strand
AAAAATGGTAAGATGACTTGAAAATAACATACCTTAGAACACATCACCAAAAGACTTCATCCTCCCTTGAAATCTAGCCTTATTTACTTCTGATTTCCTCTGAAATTTGACTTGTGTATCAAATGAATGTATAATGATATTTATTTATATCATTTATTTCACTTTATTTTAACATTAGGGCCGACTTGACACTTTCTTATTTTGTAATTCTTTTCTTTAATTATCTTCAGGGCCTACATGTACTTCCTTCTTCAATTCACTTTGTCATCTTCAAAAATTCATTTCTCCTCAAACATGATGATCCACGTGACATTCCACATACCACCAGAAACAACATGATGTATACTATCCATGGATGGGTTTTGTATATGCATGTGCATTTTCCTTCTGTCCAAATACCTTCATCAATCTTGCGGTCCAAAACCCATGACTAGGGTTGACATCAATGACAACAACCAATATCCCAACACTATCCTTACGAACATGTGTCCACCCAAAACCGATCGTCTGCAATGTTGGTTGTGTGATTCAGTTAACCGTTACCAAAATGGTGAGATGTTTTCAGAGGATGCGTATCACTCAAAACCTGTCGTGAAGGACAATGTCGCTCGTTAAGATTTATTTTATTGTGCGAAGGCGAGAGCCATATGCACTTCTTGTTCAGCTTCTCTGTCGTCTCTAGGATACTCTGTGTGCCCTTCCCTTGCTAGCCTTTGCGCTTCCCGTGGCTGGACAATAACGTTATGAGAATTCTTAAGCTGTCTTTTTAGCCACGTCACGCTCCCTCTGTGACTTTGTGTAGCTGATGACTCCGCGGTATTTGTCGCTAGTTGTCATTTTAATTATCTATTTTCCTGATAAAGCTCGGCAATAGCCATCTTTGCCTGCTTCAGCTGTTGAGATGGTGTTTACTCATTCGTCCCCGTGGCTTTCACCTTCGTGACCTCCTCGTTCTTTCTCAACCTTCGTAATAAAACGATAATAAATGTGGCACTTACCGACACGACCTTTATTTAACCACTTGACTCGACAAGGCTACGTAGAGACTGATTTCTTAACGGGATTTGACCTCCGGGAAAAGACAAGTCGATACCACGTATACAGTTCTCAATTCTGACACCCTTTCCCCTTTCCAAGGGACAACCAGCCATTTGTTGACTTCAGCATCACAGTATCACATACCTGACTTCACATGTTTGGGCGCATGGATCACTACGTGACTTGGAATCGAATCTAAATGGAAAGAAAGGTGGCAGCGCTAACAATTGGCTCCAACGGGGATGTTATCCTCCCTATGAGGTAGCAAAGAACAGTAGACCAGGTGCCTGACCATTGGGCTTTATTTGATGTCTAGATACTAAGTAATAAAAATGACGGATGGAAAAGAAAACAACTAGACTCAATGACACAACTTCTAAGACTTCAGCATAAACTCAAGGCCTTCACTTCAGGCTTCAACTTCTTGTTGACGTACTGACTCGACTCAAATTTAGCGACTATTTAAATTGAAAAATGACTCAAACATAATTTATTACATCGGGTAGCATTTGAGGAACCTATCGTTTACAAGCCCCCAACCAAGGCATTCCCCATCCGACCCTGTCAGGAAAAAAACATTGTCTCTACAGCACGTGCTGACTCTATATGGTCCTGTCCAAAGGTGATCGAATTTTCCTTTTTTTCCTTTTGCTTCATTTTGTGCATCCCATCTCAGCACCACATCTCCCACTTGAAGATCTTCATGCTTGGAGTGTTTGTCGAAAGTTTTCTTTATCCTCTCCTGGTGAATTTAAGATCGATTATACACATGCTCCCTCGCCTATTGGGTGTGGATCAACTGGTTTATCCTTCTTTGTGCATCATCTGGTTCGGCCTCTTTCTCTTGCAACAGTTTCCTGACAGGCAATCCCAGTGCAGTAGGGAAAATCATGTCTGCACTGTAAATGATCTGGAATGGTGATGTTGATATGGAATTTTAGGTGGTGATCTGATCTGCCCACAACACGTGGATAAGATTATTATGCCACGCTCTCTTATTTTCTTGAAATAACCTTTTGATGATTCTGGTCACGCTCTTATTCGAGGATTATGCTAACCCATTTCCCTGTGGGTAATATGTTGTGGAATGTCCCAAGGTTATATTATAGTCCTGACAGAAATTCTCCATCCTTTTAGACTTGAATGCAACCACATTATCCGTTATGATCTTAACAGGACATCCAAACCTTGATAAAATGTTTGTCTCAAGGAACTGTATGATGACCGCATTAGTGGCTTTCTTTGTAGGGACTGCCTCAATCCACTTCATGAAATAATCGGTGGCCATGAGTATCCATTTGTGCTGCATGGAGGACAGCGGGTTTATCTCACCTATGAAATCCAAGCCCCACTGCATGAAAGGCGCCTCAAATGAGATTGGATTTAACAGCAGAGGCTGTAGCTTCCTTCTCCTGTCAAAAATTTGGCATTCATGGAAGCTGGAGACCTCTTTATATACTTCAGTGAAAAGCGTCATCCAGTAATAACCTGCCCTCATGATCTTGTGCGCAGTGGTCTTCCAATAATGGATCCCTCCGCAGTATCCTTTGTGAAACTCCTGTATGGATCTCTTCACCTCGTCTTCCAGCAAACATCTTAGCAGTATTCCTCCGGGATCTTTTCAATATAGCGAATTATCCAAAACGTAGAAATTGACCGCCTTAAGCTTGAGGAATCTCACTTTAGTATTGCTCACATGTGGAGGGGCCTGGAGATTTTCTAAAATGTATATGATGTATGTATACCACCGCGAATCAATGAAACGCTGAGGTACTTGCATCTTTTTCTTCTTGAGGGCCCTCCAACAAATCAGCAATGAAATTCATACCCACAGCGTTGTAGTCTGACTACGCCATTAGCTTCATGAGGCCCTATCCCTTGACCAGCCTTGTCGGCTTGATCACAAGGTTGTATTCTAACATGGAGGCTATCCACTTTCCTCTCCTTCCTTCTGGGTCGCGCTGGGTAAGGATGTCCTTTACCGAACTGTTGGGCACGCAGGCGATGACGTGTGAGTGAAAAATATACATCCTGAATTCCTTTAGAGCCTTTACTAAAACATACGGATGCTTTTCCATAATGTCATACCTTAGGGGAGCATCACGCAGTGTTCAGCTGAAGTAGGCTATGGGTTTCTTGAAATCTTGCTTGTCCTTCTGCAAAAGTACTCCAACAATAGTATGCTCTGAGGCAAATGAAAAAAGGAGAAAATATTTCGTAAAGTCTAGGATGGCCAGCATATGGGATTTAGTCACAGCCACTTTGATGTCTTCAAAGGAATTCTTGGCCTATGGGTTCCACTTAATCTCGTTTCCTTTCTTTATGGTTTCCGCCAGGTTTGGGGTAAACCTTCTCAGAAAATTTACCTTACCTATGAATGATTGTACCTCTGTTTTGTTGTGCGGGGTACCGATCTTCAAAATCCCTTCAACCCGGTTAGGGTCTATTTCAATTCCTTCTTTGGAAATGATGTGCCCCAAAAGATTTCCTTCCTCTACCACGAAATGAGATTTCTTCGGATTCGGTGATATACCGAACTTTCTGCACTTTTGAAAAACTCTTTTCAGGTGCTCGAGGTGTTGTTTATCATAGGTAGAGTACACTGTGATGTCGCCAAGGTAAATCATGATGAATTTATCCTTTTCATCAGCAAAAGCAATGTCCATCGCCCTCTGAAAAGTGGCACCAACGTTCATTAGTCCGAACAGCATCTTAGCATACATGAATGTTCCCCACGGAGTGGTGAAAGTTGTCTTCTCTCTGTCGTCCGGGTGAACCATGATTTGGTTATACCCTAAGAAACAGTCCAACATGGACATCCTTTGGGATCCCACTACCTTTTGCAAGATGTAGTCCATTTTGGGGAGGGGGTAGTGGTCTTTAAGGGACACCTTATTCAAATTTTGGAAATCTACACATAGCCTAATTTCGTCGCTTTTCTTTCTCACAAGTACTAAGTTAGCTACCCACTTTGAGAATCTTAAAGAAACAATGATTTTGGCATCGAAGAGATTTTTTACCTCTTTCTCGATCAGCGGTAGTAACAAGAGGTTTATCCATCTCAACTTTTGTTTGAAAGGATTATGGTCTTCCTTGAGAGGGATAACATGCTAGATTACCTTTGTGTCGTACACTTTCAGATCAACGTAGCTCCACGCGAAGACATCTGGGAAGTCCTTCATGAGTTTTAAGTAATCCTACTTGACCTCTGGACTAAGATTTTTTGATAAATTTACCATCTTTGGCTCTACCTTGGTCCCGATGTTGTAGTATTCCACGTCTTCTACGCTTGCAGTGATCTTGGGATTCTTAGACACATCATTTTTGTCAAACCTCTTTTCTCGTGACACCAACCCCTTCGGAATGATGTTATTTTTTAGTTGAATTATATCCATTCCCGCGATATGGTTTTGGAAAGGGTCATAGTCACTGTGCGCGTCTCTGCACTCCTCTTCGTCGTCACAATATTCCCCGTCGAGGTTTGTGTTAGTGAACTCGTCGCTCATGAGGAGGAACCTTTCAACCTATTTATCATCCTCAAACACCTGCCAGTGTTTGATGTTATCAGGTACTGTCGGCATGTGCTTGACCTCAATTTCATATCTTTTGTCTGGGAGAGAGGGGATCTTGAAAACTGAGGCTGAGTTGGCCAATGCATCGGTGATTTGATTATGTTCCCTGGGGATAGCGGTCAGGTCATATTCTGAAAAACCTCCGAGAAGATCCAGAGCTAGATTTATGTAAGCGCACAGTCTGGGATGCTTGGTCTGGTACATGCCCTTCACCTTATTTATGATCATATCGGAATATCCATGCACTGTTATCCTCTATGCGCCTAGTTATTTCAAAATTTGAAGGCCAAGAATTAGCGCTTCATACTCCGCCACATTGTTGGTGCATTCAAACGCGATCTTCTACGAATGCAACTTCATGATTTTCTTAGGGTGGCTTACCCATATGCCAGCCCCACCTCCCTCTTGGCTGACTGCGCCATCGAAACTCATGTTCCACACCCCATCTTCCACGCAGTCTTCTGGGTCGTTGCGCTCTATGATTTCCTGTGCGGTTTCATCATCGACTATCCTGGTGGTCATCAATCCTTCTTCCCCGAAGCCAATATCATTGTAGAAAATAGATGATCCCAACTTTGGTGTCGACAACGTATATAGAATGGTTGTGGGGCTGCATTTTTATGCTCACCATATATTTCAACAAGACTTCCCTATACAACCTTTTTTCATGGCCAAACACATGGATAGTGGCGTAGGTCATGTCCATATGCAATATGCCTTTCAGCTTCATGACCCATGATCTTGAGAGCAGCATGCCAAACTTTGCAGGTATTTCTACAACGACTATGTCCATGACCATGTTCTTGGTAGGGATTTGGGCCAACGATATGACCATGTCTTTGATTAGGCCAAACATTTGACTTTCCTTGAATTGAAAGAGAAAAGGTATTTATACGATCTGGTGACCTCTAGTCCCATCTTATCCATGACCACCTTCGGCATGAGATTATGTGATATGCCAGAATCAATCATGGCATTATGTAATTTCAGATCATGGATCTTTAAACTGACATAAAAGGGGGGAACGTCTTCCTCATTGCTCGTCTCTTCGACACATGGACCAAACAAAATGGCGGGGTGGTCATCTTGAACGTTCAGAGTATCGAGGACCCCTCCTTTTTTCAGCATCTTTA
Source organism: Picea engelmannii (assembly GCA_009831015.1). Taxonomy (NCBI): domain Eukaryota; kingdom Viridiplantae; phylum Streptophyta; class Pinopsida; order Pinales; family Pinaceae; genus Picea; species Picea engelmannii. Next base: position 21,629 of record ML844774.1, on the reverse strand, counting down.
TGATTTATTCTCGATACTCACCCTTTCTAATAATCTCATTGAATGGGATAGAGACTTTGATTTTTTCCATTTCGTGTTCTAAATTGAAAGGGGAGCAGGTTTTCTCTACCTCTTTTCCGCTCGTTTCCCGACCTGTCTCCGGGGAATTTTTGGGGATTTCCTGCTTCGACTTCATCTTCTCAGCTGCATCCTTGGCCATGTCATCTGGTCTTGATTGGCTCGTGGAGGGTGTGTCCATTGTAGGCCCCTTTGCGGAGTCTGTTTGTTTCAGCTCGGCAGGTGCATATTTACTCTGGAGGTTATACTTCTTCTAAAACTGCATGATAGTGTTCTGATAACCTTTCTTAAATCCATCTATCTCCCAAGACGATGCACCATCTGTCTCAAGTATCTGTCATTGGTTTCTAGTGTGAAGTCTTCGTTTTGGATCCTATATCGATCATGTTCTCTTTTTGTCAAGAAAACACGTGGGTTTTTATCATCACAACAGTGCATCTGGTCGTCGAAAGACTGGTAGAAATCCTTTTCCACATAGTTGTTCTGGAAAGGGGGCCTTGTCTGCTAGTCACCTGGGTCCTGCTACTTGATTTGAGGTATCTGACCCCTTCGGATATTTTTATTTATGGGTTGCGGGTCGTTTTGGTCTCATGCAGCAGGTCTGTTCCCCACGGACATCAGTTCCATCAACGTTTCCATGGTTTTCATAATCATATCGAACCTTTCGTCTGAGGACCATGATGTCAATGGCTGTGCATCTCCCTGATGTCTTTTTTTTCTCTGATTGAACTTCGACTTGATTTTTCCCGATGCCATCATGTTCACCTCAACCTTGACAACGTTACTCATTATGGCATCCAGGTTTTCTGACCTTCTTTCTCTCAGTAGTAGATAAAAGTCACTGTCGAACGAATCTGTGTACCACAGTTGTGCAACACCGGGCGGGGGTTTTACTTCAACAGGTATGGATTTGTATATTTTAAGAAAACAAGCCGATAAATCTTGCACCGTTTCCTCTGGTGCTTTCTTATGTTATTGTATTGCGTCAACAACTGCAAAGGGTTATTCTTGTCCCCCCATTTACTTAGGAAGGATCTTTCAAATGTCACGAAGTCCTGAATGTTAGCGGGTGGGAGGGCCTTAAACCACTTTATTACGTCTCCCGAAAGGATTTGCACAAAAATCCTCATCTTTGAATCGCGTAATCTACCTCCTCCAAGAAGACAAAGTCATTAAACCAGTCCAGGTGTTTCTCAGAGGAAACATCTCCCTCAACATCATAGAGTCTGATTCTTTGGCTATAATTCTGAGGTAAGTCATGCAACTGGGCTGGCAGGATGAGGGTGGTGAATCTAGCAACCATATCCCTAGGAGGATTCGTATTTTGGGAGGTGTTATTTGTCACTAGGGCTGGAAAGTTTTTTGGGTTGAAGACAGTCTCGTCCAAAATGGTATCTGACTTGGACCTAAACATAGTTTGTTAGAAAATGCTGTCAAACTCTAGGTCGCCACTGATTTGTGCATCGTCTTTGGGCAAGGACAGACTTATGTCCAAGAAATAGAACAGGTCTAGCGCCTGCTCTCTATCCTTGTGAAAAATCCTCTCTGGGTCGTATATAGGCTCAGAGGGGTTTGGGTCAGGATTCGCTTTGGTGTAAAAGGTATTTGGAGCCAAGTTTCCTAAATAGTGCTACTTGGGGGGCCATTGGTTTGTTTGGACTGGATTTTCCAGGGTAAATATTTTAGTTGATATGGGTGTTTGTCCCTTTGTTACCCTTGGGGGTCAAACTGCACATTTGTTGTTCTCCCGGGGAAGCGTTTTTCAACTTCGTCCCCGGAAATGGCGCCAAAATGTTAGCACTCCGTAAATATATTTGGCTGATGAACATATGATGAAGGTAACTTTTTCAACCAACTTTGAGACCCAAAACTAGCCTTTTGGATCTGGAGAGGGCTCTCTCAGAAATGGCACAATCTCCGCATGGGATATGGCTTTATGAATGATGGCTAGATTTTAAAACTGGTGATGAAATGATTCTGGTTATATTGGCGTGGTTAAGTAAAACTCGGGCTATGAGGTCAATATGAGGAAGAGACGGATCCAATGACTCAGTGACTAGATTCGAGAGGAAAATTCTAGGTGAGCAACAGCGTTCAGTGTTAATCGTAAAGTGTGGCGGGATAAAAATAGAGGGAGATAACTCAAGAGTGTCATTGTGGATGAATTCGGAGTTAGCTTGAGAAGCAAACACTTTGTCTAAGTGGCGCGAACAAGGGGCGCAGTACAGCGAATCTGCAGGTTCAAAAATTCATTCCAAAATAAATGATATGAGATATGAAATTAAAGATAACAGGAAAGAACATACGCAGAGAAAGAAACACAATACATCCAACTATTGCAACTAGAATCTTTACATCAAAATGCAAGACCTTTGCATTAAGTTTCTGTCAAAAAACACTTAGACTTATTACAATAGCATTTGTTTCTTAAAATTTCCAAACAACCCTGGTTACATCGAAAAGATGGAATATATAAACTAGGGTGCCACTTGGGTTTCCCTCTACTCTAACTGCTAACTCTAGACTAGGAAAAACCATGCCACATGCGCAAGAAACTCTTTGCATGGAACCATCCAAAAATAGGCAACAATCATGCATGTCTATTAGTAATCGTCTTCAAGATTCACCATGAGATCGGATCATTGATCAAGACCCAGCGTAGGGAAAAAATGTGTTGTTGTGTCCCTCGATCACCTATCCTTATGAACCTTCTTCAATGTTGGTTTCGCCTCCCGTTACACACCTATTTGTTGGGAGTTGCGCATCGAAAATCGCTGTGTGATTCCCGTGACCATTACCAAAATGGTGAGATGTTTTCAGATGATGTGTATCACTCAAAATCTGTCATGAAGGACAACGTCGCTCGTTAAGCTTTCTTTTCTTGTGCGAAGGAAAGAGAAATATGGACTTCTTGTTCAGTTGCTCCACTATCTTCAAGATACTCTGCATGCCCTTCCCCTGCTAGCCTTTACACTTCCCGCACCTGGACAATAACGTTCTGAGCCTCCTTAAGCTGCATTTTCAGCCACGTCACGCTCCCTCTGTGACTCTGTGCAATTGATGCCTTCGCAGTCTTTATCGCTAGTTGTCATTTTAATTCTTTGTTTTCTTGATAAATCTCAGCAATAGCCATCTTTGCCTGCTTCAGCTGATAAGATGGTGTTTCCTCATTTGTCCTCATGGATTTTGCCTTCGTGACCTCCTCGTTCTTTCTCGACCTTCATAATAAAACGATAATAACTGTAGCACTTTTCGACGCGACCTTTATTTAACCACTTGACTTGACAAGGGTACGTATAAACTGATTTCTTAATGGGATTCTACCTCCGAGAAAAGAAAAGCCAGTACCACGTACACAGTTCTCAATTCTGACACCCTTTCCCCTTTCCAAGGGCCAACTGGCCATTTGCTGACTTCAGCATCACGGTATTACGTACCTGACTTCACATGTTTTGGAGCATGGATCACTACGTGACTTAGAATCAACTCTAAATGGAAAGAAATGTGGCGGCGCTAACAGAATCAGTGGAGGAATCTAAATGGATCAGTCCCATGGTAGTCTAGGAAAATAAGCAAGAGGGGATAAGGATTTGTGTATATTTTAGGAAATTAAATGATGCTTTCTAACATGATCATTTCCCTACCCATTTTACAGATGAGGTCTTGGATAATGTGGGTGGCCATGAAGCATATTCATTCACATATGGATTCTCAGGTTACCATCAGATTAAAATATCTCAAGAGGACAGGTATAAGACTGCCTTTCTTATAGAATGGGGATCCTACCAATATATAGCATGCCCTTTGGATTGAAGAATGAACCAACTATATTTTCAAAGGTCGTCATAGCTACTTTTAAGGAGTTCATACATCAATTTTTAGAACTATATCTGGATGACTGGACTCTGTTTAGTCTTTTGAAATATCATGTAGAAGTTTAAATACTAATGTTGGAAATATGCAGGCAATGTCAAATATCACTAAACATCAAGAAATGCATTTTTGGCACACCTTTTTGGATATTGTTGGGACATATAGTGTGCGGATAGGGTTTACTAGTTGACCCTATTAAGTTTGTTGTAACTATGGAATTACCACCACCAAATTCAGTGCGCCAGTTAAGAGCCACATTGGGACATACAAGGTACTACAGGAATTTTATTAAGGGGTATGCACAGATTACTGCTCTGATGGAAAAGTTGTTGAAGAAGGACACCAGATTTCAGTGGAATGAGGATTGTCAGCAGGGATTGGATACCTTAAGGAGAAGATGGCGACAACACCTATATTAGTGTTTCCATATTTGGAAAAGACAATTCATGTGGATGTAGATGCATCAACAATAGTAATTGTAGTAATTATGGCGCATCCAAGAGCAAGGGACCTAGATCATCCTATAGCCTTTGCAAGCAGGAAGTTATCAAAATATGAGTAGAATTACAACACCACATAAAGAGAAGGCCTAGCCATGGTATATGCACTTCAGAAATTCAGACATTATTTATTGGGAAAGCATTTTAAAATGTTCACAGATCATTTTTCCCTCAAATATCTAGTCAACAAGCTAGTGCTAGGGGGGAGGATCTGTAGATGGTTATTATTATTCCAAGAATTTTATTTTGAAGTAATAGTCAAAATAGGGAAGTTGAATGCAGGACCTGATCACTTTGCAATGCTAACCAATGGAGAATAACCTACTAACTTGGAAGACAAATTCCCTGATGCACAGTTATTTTTAGTACAAGTAGTTGATGAATACTTCGCTAATTTCATTGAATTCTTAAGTATAGGAGTTGCACCAAAGGAGTATAGTATTGTGCAGAAGAAAATTTTGGTAGTCATAGCAGCAGAATATCAACTCATTGCAAGTCATTTATACAAGATGTGCGTAGACAACATCTTCAGAAGGTGTGTATTGGAACATGAACAGCCCATGGTTTTAGCAAAAGCTCATGAAGGTATAGCTAGAGGACACTATGATGGAAAAGATACCATGCAAAAGGTATTACACGCAATTTTATGTTGGCCAACATTGCATAAAGATACGAAGGAATATTTCCATAACTGTGATTTCTATCAGAGTTGGAAAACCCAACAAGAGGGATGAGATGCACCTAAGACCACAAGTAACTCTTCAGGTATTTAACAAAGGGGCAATATATTTTTTTGGGCCTATTAATCCACCAATAATAAGGTCAAGAGCTAGATATATCATTACTGCGACAGAAGACTTAACTTGACGGGTAAAAGCAACATCATTCAAGGATTGCAGCATAGAAACAACAACAGACTTCTTATTTGAGCAAGTGATCACAAGAATTGGATTTCCCAGGATTCTTATGAGTGACCAAGGCACCCATTTTTTGATAGTACCATCAAGGCTACGACTAAGGAGTTTGAATTCTATCACCAGAAGAGTACACCATATCATCCTCAAGAAAATGGGATAGTGGAAGATTTCAACAAGATTTTGGAGAATTCCTTGACAAAGTTCTGCAATGTTAACGGAGATGATTGGGATTTAAAAATAACAATAGTACTATGGTCATTAAGGACCACATGCAAGAAGTTGACAGAACAGACACCATTCATATTGGTGTATGGAAAAGAAGCAGTGGTGCCATTAGAATTTCTAGTACCTGGTATGCACATAGCAGCAATTACCAATATGGCAGAAAGAGGTGTAGTACAATCTAGGTTAAGTCAACTAATGGAAATGGAAGAAGACGGAATTCCGGCAAGATTCCACCAAGAGGTCCAGAAAGAAAGGGACAAAGCCTGGCATGATAGACACATAAAGAAGAGATTTAAGGAGGGAGACTTATTTCTCCTACATGATAATAAGTTTTTGCAACATCTTAGTAAGTTTAGAATGCATTGGCTAGGGCCATATGAAGTCAAGAATGTCACAGATGGAGGATCTTTGCAGCTAAAGGACTTGGGAGGAACAGAAATGAAAGGAATTGTGAATGGTAGTCGACTGAAATTGTATAGGGATAATCAACCTACAAGCTCTCAATAGTCACAGGGTAGTAACGAAGCCATGTATATAGTGTACTATAGTAGTGATTAGGAGAGAAAAACTTATAAAAAAACAATAAAAAGGAGAAAAAGAAGAAAAAGGAATACAAAAAAATAGAAAAAGAAGAAAAATTCAAAAACAGGAGGAAGTTGGTTGAACAGAAAGAACGAGGAGAAAGTCACACATAGAAACTAATGTGACAAAATGGAAATACAGCGCATGGGAAAAAATTGGACACTACGCAAATGCACAGAAAAAGTGAAAATACGGCTAAACAGTTATGACCGGGTCTATAAAGTGAGGAAATAATGGGTTAGCTTGACACTTAGCAATTTTTTATCACAGAACCAGTTATAAGTGTGTGACCTAGGAATAATTGTGCGAAGAAGAGAGAAATTTTCATCTAGCTATAAAATACTAAACACATTTGTAGAGAGAATAGATCTAGCTATAAAATACTAAACACATTTGTAGAGAGAAATTGAGAAAGAAGAAGAAGGAGAGAAAGCATAGAAGAATTTTCATTAACCGTTGTGAATAATGAATAATTTACACATGATATACTATATATAACTCAATGAGTGTGCACTGGAGGAGAACCAATGTGCCATAGTGGTGGTCTAGAGTGATATGGACACACACCAGTAGTTACAGGAGTGAACTGCCACCTATTCTAGTCTCTCAGGTAGCGACGGGAGTGAACTGCCACCTAGTTGAGTTAACTAGTTAACTAACTGAACAGAGAGTCATGAGGAGTTAACTCAAGGAATCAAGGGTAATGCGTCAGTCTACTGATGATACCAATGCAAGTGTGCATTAGTTGTTGATGATTCCAATGTTACATGTTGACAAAACCAATGCAACATCTAAACTCAACTCAACTAGTCAAACTGAAGTGTCAACTGAAAGAGAATATTCTCCATGTGGAATATTCTCCCCTAAAATATAGGAGACTGGATAATGACTAATAAACAAGGAAAACCCTTAGGAAAAGAAATCCTAGGTGTGTGTGAAGTAACTCCAACACCCCCTTGAACATCACTATGGTGAAAATAAAGAATGGGTCTCGGCAACGAGGCCATGTTAGGTACCCAAATACAAAAGATACACTGAAATAAAGTGAGGA
>ML844772.1:25189-54151 GCA_009831015.1 Picea engelmannii | reverse complement strand
TAAGATTTAACATATGTATAGTGTAACCCTTCTTGATTCAACTTTGAGAAGGGAGGGCCATATTAAATGTTGGCTTATAACCAAAAATACATCTAAATAAATACAAGATGTTGTAACATCCACTATGTCACCTATGGAATTTCTCCAAACTTTTCATTTTGGTCGGTTTAGGGTGTGTGACACTAACTTGCTTCAAACCTAGTGATGAAATCAACCGAGGATTACTTATAGCCAAACTATTCCTAACACATCAGACATGACCCCACCCAATGCCCAAATTAAGTTAGCAGATTTTACAACAAAAACAAAATTATGAGGAAACGTCCAACCATTTTGTTTAAAATATCTTAGTAACCTCAACACAACCATTTAATGAACATCAAAAGGACAATAACGTTTTTTCCATAAAGAAACCACAACACACTTGTTAGGGAAACACTTAGTATAATTTTCTTAAATTTGTTAAGAAGAATGTTTACAACGAGCTACATAGGTAAGGTTCAATCAACCACTACAACATTAACATAGATGCAAAAGAACCAAAGACAAGGTCCTTCCCTCTAAGTTATGCATGATTTCACTTGAGCTTTCGAACTTTATCTCAACAATTGTGAGTTCGTGTGATAACACACCCGAGACATATCCTACTGATCATAAACCTAATTAGACAAGACCCCCTTTACCATTGGAAGTTAGTCCTCCTCCTCAACCAACCTTTCCTAAGACCGATGATATAGATTTAAATATTGATATGGATAGTATCTTAGCAAAGGTTAATCTACCTATCCCTCTTAGTATTGATATTGTATTTTTTTTAAAATACCTACAACACAGTCGCTATTGTGACGTCTTGGAGTGTCACTCCCATAGAAACCATGTCAGAGCTAATACCTCTTAACGTCTCTCTTTCCATGTCCCATATGTATCTCTTTCCACCTACAATACATCTCTCTTGCCACCTCCAAGACGTCACTCTTGCCACCTCCAAGACATTGCTCTTGCCACCTCCAAGAGTGTCGCTCCCATAGCAACCACGTCGGAGCTGATACCTCTGAACGTCATTCTTTCCAACTCCAAGATGTCTCTCTTTCCACCTCCAATATGTCTCTCTTTACACCTCCAAGACATCTCTCTTTCCACCTCCAATCTGTCTCTCTTTCCACCTCCAAGATGCCTCTCTTGCTACCTCCAAGACGTCATTCTTGCCACCTCTAATTTGTCACTCTTTCCACCTCCAAGATGTCACTCTCACCACCTCCAAGACGTCCCTCTTTCCACATCCAATACATAGGTATTTCCACGTCCAATACGTAGGGCTTACGATGTCTATATCGGGGTTGGACAGTCAAATCCGTGATGACACGTGTCTGCATGAAACGTCGCAATAAAGACGAAATATATGTTGTTGGAAAAGAGAATTCATGTGAAATGATGTTTGAAGGGGTCCAATATTTTTCATTCTCCCAATAATATAAAGTGGCAATTGTGTCGAACGCGCCCTTGGAATTTGACCCAAATGCACTAGTGGAAGAATCAGGTAACTATACCTCTACTCCTCGTACGGTGATGATCCTCTCGTGCTTGAAAGATTCGTTGACTGCAAGCCTACTACCAAGGCTAGCTTGCATTCAAAGATAGATAAAAAAAAAGTAAAAGCATGCAATTCATATAAAAATAATGGTTAGACGTTATAATATCCAAACATAAACCATTAAAAACATTCAACATGCCATGATTTGGGACATGAAAAGTACTTCTTTTATTGATAATTCAATGATTATACCTTTTACAACCAAACATGGCTACTGCTCCATCAACCTGGTCGGGGATCCTCTTCACCCAGCTCCAAGTGCACCTCTGTATGGCTTCTCCTATCAACCTTCATATCTCTTCGGGGAAGTGAATGGATTCTGATGGAGGAAGAAGGGAAAATTGGGGAATTCTTAGGCAATTCTCACAAAAGGGTTGCAATTACTTGGGGTAGGGAGGGGATGTGAAATGGGCAGATTTTCACTGTTCTTATGTCTATATGTGGAATGAGACCCCAAAACCTCCTTTTATATGACAAAAGGATGGTTATTTGGTTGGGTGATGGGCTATAGGTGGTGGATTAGTTGGGAAACTACCCAATAGCCCATAATATCAACGAATTTCTTGCAACTTTTGCAAGTATATGTGGGTTGTAGTGGTGCATAATGCATATGTACATGGGCTATAGTGGTGAAGAAAGCATATTTATGTAGGCAGTATTGGTGCAGGGCACATAAATATTCAAAAAATGGGTTTCTTAGAAGAGAAACTCAATGATGGCTTGGAAAAAAATTCAAGTAAGAGGGACAAAATCTAGGTATGCATATGTAGATAAATTTAGGTTTATAACAAATGGAATAAAGATATATCCTAGCAGAGTTGAGGAGTCCTTAAAATTGGCACACCCATAAGCAAGAAATAAGTGCAATATTTCATGGGGAAAGTAAATTTTCTGAGAATATTCATCCATAACCAAGATGAAATCATAAAGCATGTAACTAACATGCTCAGAAAAGGAAGTGAGATCAAGTGGACTCTTGAAAGATAGAAAATCCTTTGAAGATATTAAAGTGGCATTGACCAAGGCCCCAGTCTTGGCCAGTCCAAATTTTGCAAAAGACTTTATATTGTTTTCTTTTTCCTCGGAGAACACCATTTCTGGTGTTTTATTACAAAAATATGAACATAATTTTGACAGGACTATAACATAATATAGAAGGGCATTCAGGGTTTCCCCATTAAAGTATGATATCATGGAAAAGTAGACATATGAACTGGTCAAGGCCCTAAAGGAGTTTAGAGTTTATATCTTGCATTCTCATACCATTGCTTATGTGCCCAATAGTTCTGTGAAGGAAATTTTAAATCCATCTGATCCTAAGGGGAAAAGAGGTAAGTGGATTGTTGTTTTGTTGGAGTATGACCTCAAGATCAAATCTACAAATTTGATCAAGGGGCAGGGACTTGCAAAGATGATGGTACAGACAAATTGTGAGCTCTTAGGAATTAATTTCATTGTTGATTTGTTAGTAGATTCAGAAGAAGAAAAGGTCCCTCAGGTGTCCCAAACATTCCTTGAGTCCCCATGGTATGATGACATTATTTATGTGTTGAGAAATTTGCAAGCTCCTCCTGAATTGAGTAAAACCAAGGCCAGGTTTTTGAAGCTAAAGGAAGAAACGGTTTGTACTCTAAATCAATCTTTGTATTGGAAGGATCCAAGAGGAATCTTGTTGAGTTTTTTGTTGGAGGGAGAAGTACAAAAAAACATCTGAGAGTTTCATAAAGGTGATTGTGGAGGGCACAATTATTGAAAAACTACTCTACACAAGATACTGAGGGTTGGTTTCTATTGACCTAGAATTTTTTTTGATGTTTACAAAGAAGTTTCAAGTTGTAATGAATGCCAATTTTTTTATGGGAAGAGAAAATTGTAGCCTTTTCCCTTGAAGCCTATCTCTGTTGAAGAACCTTTTAGACAATGGGGCCTTGATTTCATAGGATAAATTCATCCACAGTCCTCAGCTCAGCACAAGTGGATATTGATAGCCACATATTATTTCACCATGTGGATTGAAGCAGTTCCCACAAGGCAAGATACATATATTTTTATCATTCAGTTTTTGGAAAACAATATTTTGTTTAGATTTGGTTGTCCAATCAAAATCATTACAGACAATGCAACAATATTTATGTCCAAAAAGATGAAATTTGTTTGTAGTGATTACAATATAACTCTTGGCCATTCCAAAACTTATTACCCTCAAGGTAATGGGTTGGATGAGTCATCCAATAAGGGTTTGACCAGAATTATCAAAAAAACGTTGCAAGATAACAAAAAGGCTTGGCACAAGAATATTATCCATGCACTACGGGCTAACAAGATCACTACTAAAAGTTATATTGCCACTTCACCCTTCCAGATTGTGTATGTCACAGAGGCATTTTTTCCTACTTCATTAGGATTTCCAGTGATGAGAGTGTTACAAGAGCAAGATGTTGAACCAAATTCCACTCAAAGGAGAACAAATGAACTAATAAATGTCCAACAAACAAGAGAGAAATCCTTCAACAACTCTCAACTACACCAAGACATGATTAAAAAGGATTTTGACAGGAATACTAAGGAAGATGATTTCAAAGTGGGGAATTTGGTGTTGAAATGGGACGCCAAGAATGAAGAAAGAGGAAAGCATGGGAAATTTGACCATCTGTGGCTGGGACCTTTCAAAATTATGGCATACCATGGAAATAATGCCTATCTGCTACAGGAACATAATTTTGGAAAGCAGGCCAAAATTCAATCTGTGGTTTTAGTTCGGGGATACATGGCACCACCAAGTATATTTTAGGGTGAAAAACAGGTTGCCCCAAACCACTTCCTCATGCCCCCCAAATTTGGAAAAGTATAAAATGGAATTTTATTTAGTTTATTATTATTTCAAACACTGGACCATTTGAAACTTGGCGCGACCACCCTCGTTCTATTGCAATTCAACAGTATGCCAATTGCACGCCATTTTCTCTCCTTTCCATGTATTTTTCATCGCAGCCATGGATCCTATTATAAATTAAGTAACATAAAAAGATCTCGTGGCGAATTAAGAAGCCCTAATTGACCAATATTCAGATGTTTTTCATATCGAAATCACCATTTTGTTCATCTTTGTTTCCAGAAGCAACATGTCCGATAAAGTAGGAAGGTGTATACCATTCCTTGAAGCAGTATAGAAAACCATAGTCCCTTATGATGTCAAAATCTCTTTCCCTTTTCTTGAATTTATAGGTTGGTGCATCAAACAATATTCACATCAATAAAGAGTTGTCGTGAATAAAAAAGGATCCGAGGTCATGTGTAGGGTAGAGAGTATGTCAATTCGAGATTCCCTTGGTACACCAGAGTCTTTCTCTGCAATGTCCAAACCTTTCAATGAAGAAAACCTAATTAGGGTATATAGAGAATGTCCATCAGAAATATGAGATATGTTTTTATAGACATTTATCAAACCAAAACATTTCTGAGAGAGTCTGTCTTTGCCAATGAATGTGAGTATAATGGTTATTGAAGTCCAATGGTTTTGTTCCCTTTTAAGTCAATTTTTAGGTCTAGACAATGATAAAAATGTGGTTGAAGTCATGCTCAGTTTCCTTTTGACATTTGTTAATTCAGAGTCTGGTTTTTCAGTACGCATCAGTTTTGATCAATTCATAGCTGATAATATCCATAAACAACTAGTGAATTTTCGCTCTCTAAGGCATTTTAGATACTACACCTATATGCTGAATATTTTCCTGGAAACCAATAAGAAAGAATTTCCTGAAGCAACGTTTGTATCAAATGAATGTAAAAAGATTACACTGCTTATATTTATAAACAAAGTCATGTCCCTACAGTTTGATTTTCAACACCAACCCACCTTACAGATGAGTAGTTTCTTTCCTTTCGTTGTCCTTTCTTCTGAAATCTCCTTGGATAAGATTCTTTATGATTGAATGTATTTGATTGTTGAGGATATTTATGAGTCTCCTTATGGAAGTAGGGTTTCTTCCTTCCTCCTTTGGTGTGTGTATCTGGGGCTTGATCATCATCCCTTGCTAGTAACACTTCCCGATTCGTTATGCTTGTTTCTTCTTGGATGCATTCTTCCCATAGATTGTCGAACTTAAGTTTCTGCTTTCTGGCACATATCATTTGGATGAAAGAATCCCAAGGTCTTGTGAGACCATTTAGGTCTGTCATTATGAGTTCATATTTGTCTATGGTATCTCCAATAGCTTCTAGCTATTCTTTGAATTCTCAGATTCTGGAGAAGTATTCCCGAATCATTTTTCCTTTCTGCATCCTTGTATTCTTTAGTTGAGTTATAAGATTCATCTTCCAGTTTATGTTCTTTCCTTCATATAGTCTGGTCAATGCATGAAACATCTCTTTTAGAGTCTTTTTGGATGACACATAAGGAATCCAATGGTCTTTGATTGAATCTGCAATGATTCTTTTGGCCCTTATTGTGTCATTTTGATGCTTTGCCTTTTCTGCAGCATCGTCGAGTTCCGATAATTCTTCTTTGACGAATCTTGCTAGGTCATTCTCTTCAAGAATGAGGCCAATCCTACACTTCTAGGCATGGAAGTTTTCCAGTCCTTATAACTTGTCAACAAGCTTAATTCTTGCAGACATCTTTACTTGGAGCTAGGAAAATGACTAAAAAATGAAAGTGCTCAAAATAAAAAAATGAACTTACCAGGAGGTGCGCTTGGCTGAGGCGAGTAGCCTGGTGTGTTTGGATCTAAGAAAATACAACTTTTTCTCCTCCAAATCTGATTTGCGGTTTTCTGGACTGGTGCTTCTTGTTTTTTGGTACCTCTGCTACTCTAGTCTTTCTAGTACACTGGTTTTCTGGTACTTCTGGTACTTTGTGAAACTAGGATTTCTCTTTTCGGAAGATCCAACCACTGAAAAGGTGCACTGAGAGTGCCAAATTGATCCTTAGGGGAGGGCACACTTTTCTAGACGGTTTCAGGGCTGAAAAACTTCACCATCAAAAAGCCCTAATTTCCATGTACGGTAATAGTGACGTTTTTCACATGTGAAATATGCTTCCTTTATCGTAGCTCTGATACCATGTTAATGTTTAAGCCATTATTAGAGATGTTTTCATTTCATTAGATAAAAATAGCATAATCCAAGATCACTGAGAAATACACAATCATAAGAGACACAACATTTATCCTGGGAAACCCTCTAGGGGAAGAAAACCCAACAAAACTTCCTTAATATAGATAACCAATACAATGCCAAGAGATCTCTTATGCTAATACAGAAAGTCCTCTCCCAGATATGCACCACTCTCTCTCTCCTTCTTCTCTGGTAGCAGATCTGAACTTGTCTCTTAGAATGAGCAAGTGAGTTGTGTCTAAGTGAGGCACTAGCCTCCTTTATTTATACAAGTCTGGCATGTGTGAAGTGTCTCTTCACTGGCAGGGCCGACTTCTCAAACTGGGTGGGTAAGCCCACCTTTATTATGTTTTTGGGTCTCTTTAATATCTGTTGGGGCCGACTTCTTATTTTTCCTATTACAATTGTCTTTTGACCAATCCACAAAATGGGATTTGTTCCTATTACAATAACCGACATGATCAATCCACAATGGGGATTGATCCTATGAATAATATATTAATAATAACAAGAATTGACGACAGATGCGCCCTCTGGCTCGGCAAAGGCCCCTGCGCTGACCTCCCGATCTTAAGGATCGTTCAACTTCCCCCTTTTGAGCTAAAGTGACTCTTCGATTCCTCAGTGGAATCTCTGTTAAAAACCCGATCCACAAGTCCTTATACTTCCTCACGACCTTCTGCACTCTGACCACTGCCTCTTCCTCAATAGGAAAAATGCACTTTCAGGATTTGGGGTTTAGTGATCCCTGATGTCAAGAGTTCCTGTCCTCTCGAACTCCCGAACTCCAATTGGTCAATTCGCTGATATGGTGCTTTACACATTATCCCTCCTAGCTATACTCCTAGCCCATATGACCAATATCCCCGTGACCACAGTCTTATCTCCTATCGGGGTTTCGGACATCACAATGCCGAAATGCATAAACCTCATGTCCAAGGGATTCCCAATATCCTGACTCACGATTTCCTGATTGACGACTTTTCCTTTCAGGAAATTTCTCGATCGCTTCGATCTCCTCCATGCATCCTCCTATGATGGACGGTCCTGATCGCTTCTCGCAATTCCATGACTTTTGATGCTCCATAAGTCTTGTCCTCTGGACTCGTGAAACACCGAACTCCGATGCGCCGATTTGAATTTCGATCGGGACTTTCCTCGATAATCAGGATCTCCGCCACATGTCTCCTCAAGATGGATGGTCCAGATTCGATCTCGCGATTTCAGAGTTTTCGATACCCCAATGACAGAAATTCTCTGTCAACTCAAAACCCCGGTAGCCAATATACTGATGGGTCTCTCGATCTCCGCCACATGTCTCCACAAATGGACGGCTCAGATTCACTCTCGCTATTTCGAGACTTGAAATGTCCTGACTTTCTCGACCTCGAGAACTTCGATATCCCGAACGTCGATATCCCGATTAGCTTCTCTCGTTAGGACTTTTGCCTGGCGTGAGAAGGGATAAACCTCGTGCACCTCCTGTCCGATCCAACGAATGATGGGATTTCCAAATGAGATCCAACGGCTCATGATCTCCCCCTTCTGTATGCTTCTCCTATTCTCTCTTGGACGTGAAATATTCAACGGTCCAGATTTCTTCGGCCGATCCAACGACTGTTGTGCTCCCTCCTGAGCTTGCACACTTCTTCCCAGAGTTGGGAGAATTTTCCAAAACTCAAACACCTCGACCTTTATCTTCCTTCTCTTCTGTGAACTCCTTTCCCTTGAGTTCTCACCTGTGTTCTCCATGACGTTTTTCCTCCTGAGCTTTGAGAACACTAAAATCTCCAAAGAGTTCTTCGACCTTTGTGTTCCTTGCAGCGATAGCTCCGTGCGCTGAAAGCACTACTCCTCCTAAGCTTGTTCCTTTCAAATCCTTGAAGGATTCTTCAACTCATGCACCCCTGTAGAGTATTCTCATGCACACATAGTGTTGTCTGTCCTGAGCTTCTCAACACTCAAACCCCTAAGGGATTTTATCCTTCTTTCTTCTCCCATAGATGGAGAATACTTGGATGCCCTCCTGGCTATCCTCTGCCTCAAGCAACCTCTTGCTAAGTCTGCAGGGTGTTCAAAAACCCCATGAAGATCCTTCAGTGGACTCTTCCTTTAAACTCCAGAACTCAAAGAGTTCTCTTCTCCTGTTCCTGCCTGCACACTAACTCAAATTCCCACCTGGAAGAGTATCTTTTCACAGAACGTCCAACAGTTCTGTCCTCTGTGCACCTATGCACCCGCTCAATGCCCACCTGGCAGAGCTCTCAGAATCCTCAGTGATTCTATTTCTTCTATCTAAACTCACAGCAGAGGTCTTCTTTAGCACCATGTGCCTGTGCTCAATGCCCACCTGGCAGAGCTCTCAGAATCCTCAGTGATTCTGGTTCTCCTTGAACTCAAAGCAGAGTTCTATCTTTGTGCACCCCTCGCACTGGCTTGATGCCCACTTGGAAGAGCTTCATGGAACTCCTCAAAGCTTCTGTATGCAACTATGTTTCCTCCCATAGAATTTCCTCCAAGGTGTTCAACAACCTTGAGGTCTTCCCTGAGTTGTTGATTTCAGTTTTTGTGCCGCAGCACGTCCTTGTCTGAACCCACAGAATTCAGAAGTGCAACCTCTGTGAACGACTATCAGAACCCGCATCATTCTGTCACACCCTCCTGGTATGAAGCCACAAAGACCTTCACCTGAAATCAGACACACTCCTGCAAATGAAAACCTACAGTATACATCTACAATATATATAAAGAACACTCACAGACATTCATTTAACACACAGTAATGCAGGAAAAACTGCTCTTTGTATTAAATATGGAAAATGCCTATATTTACAAGGTGTTCTTGAGCACGGCTTGTAAAAAGGTCTCGGCTCCTTCTCTTCTACTCTCTACTCGCATATTCTCTATCCTCTCTCGACTTCTCACACACACACAATGAGATACTAAAAAATCTCCTTTACCTAAGGGGGCTCTTCGAGCTCTTCCCTCCAATCTACCTACCCTATTCAATTACATTGAATGGGTTGTCTAGTCCAGCATCTGGATCTAGATCTCATCCTTACAAACATTAAAGGCCTATATACCTAATTCCTACACAAAGGCATGGCTTCACAACTTAACATCTTAAACATATAATTACATTAAATTCAAATTCCAAATGAGGCTGCGCCTCTCTCTTCAATGCGCGATTTGAATTCGCTAATGTGGCTGGCTAGCTAGCTAGATGATGTGGAGAGATGATCCTACATCATACTCCTCAGCTGAAAAATTCATGAGCTCCTGCTCATGAGCTTTCCATCTCTGATGTTGAAATCCTACTGGATCCCAAATCATCCTCTGGAGCTGTTCATCCGCTCCATCTTCCTACTGCTGCTACTTCTGCGTTGTTGTTGCTGCTACTTCTTCCTTCCTTTTGCTCAACCTCTCCTTGCTGGTAGTTTCTGCTGACTTTGACATCAGCCTTCTGATATCCTCTATCGCTTCATCCAATTGTTCCAGTGGCTGGCTCTATTCATGCAGTCTCCTCAGCTGCAAAAATTTTCTGCACATGGGCAGATCACTGAAATCTCCCATGCCTTCTTCATCAGCTTCCAACTTCACCTGTTGGATGTGCATGCTCTTCACCTTCACCCTCTCTTCCAGGGCTTCAATTTGTTCCCATAGATAAGCAAAGAAAATGCTTCCTGCTCCTTCTTCTTTTGTTGCAAACTCCCAGGTTGCAGTCCTTTTAGCGTCCTGGCTGAAAGCGTTGAGCCATTCCTCAGAATGCTCATCATCCTCTTCCGCTTCTTCTGCTGTCAGCTTCACTGCTATAGTTTCTTTTCTTTTGTCTTCCTGGCTGAAAGCGTTGAGCCATTCCTTAGAATGCTCATTCTCTTTTTCGTCTTCTTGGGCAGCTTCCAAAGTTTGCTCCAATTCTTCTTCCCTGACAGTCACAACTAACTGTTCTTCTATTGTTGTTGCATCTGCAATACAAACTTCTGCCTCCTCTGGGCTAAGTGGTAGGATTATTCCAATTCCTCCAATCATCAGAATATTATCCTGATCTTCCTCCTCTTTTGTCAGCTGCACCTGCTGATCCAAACTCATCTCTGAGCTCATCTGCTCATCCCTGCCCACCTAGCAATATGGGATGTCTCTACTTCCCTCCTGGTAGTCCATGGAATCAACTAATTCCATCTCTGTTTCCTTGCCCACCTGGCTAACTAGAAACCTTTCGCTGCCCTCCTGGCAGTCTCTGAGATCACGCAGCGATCTCATTTCATTGTCCACCTGGAAATGTGAAATTCCTTGGTTGTCCTCCTGACAATCCATGAGATCCCACAACGATATCAGCTCTTTGCCCACCTGGAAATTTGGAATTTCTACTCTGCCCTCTTGGCAGTTATTGAGATCCCCAGTTGATCCCAATTCATTCTCTTCACCAAGAATTTTCCCAGTCTCTGGTTCACATATCTGAACCATTTCTTCTTCTAGTCCATTGAGGTTTTCCGCATACCTCAACCACCCTCTTAACAACTTGCACTTCCTTCTAGCCATCAACTCCTTGACTGGCCATTTTTATTTTGGCTTCTTCATGGGCCATTCATGCATCCATCTTGACCTCTTATCCTGCCGCATCTCAATTGAAATTTCATCCAGTCTCACGTTCATCTCAGCGAGTTCTTCATCCCATTCTGTGTCACTCATCAACTCTAGGTCCTTTCTTCTAGCAAATCTATGGCCTTTAGTAGCCATGTTGTTGTCCCTGTCTGCTCTCCTAGCAAACCTGTTGTTGTCACTCTATTCCTTGAGTGTTTCTAGCTTCATCCTACAGTCCTCCTGACTGTCTTCTTGACTGTTTCCTACATGCAAACAATCACCAGAGTCTCCAACAACCCTGTCTTCTTTTACCTTCTTGCTTCACCTAAAATATACAAGTGAAGTTCCCTCTCTGATACCAAACTGACATGTATCAGAGTGCTCTTTACCTCTTATACCTCCCTCGCCTGAAATATACAAACAAGAATCAGGCTCTGATACCAAACTGATGACAGACGCGCCCTCTGCCTCGGCAAAGGCCCCTGCGCTAACCTACCAGTCTTAAGGATCGTTCAACTTCCCCATTTTGAGCCAAAGTGACTCTTTGATTCCTCAGTGGAATCTTTGTTAAAAACCTGATCCATAGGTCCTTATACTTCCTCACGGCCTTCTGCACTCTGACCGCTGCCTCTTCCTCAATAGGAAAAATGCACTTTTGGGCTTCGAGGTTTCATGATCCCCGATGTCAAGAGTTCCTGTCCTCTCGAACTTCTGAACTCCAATGAGTCAATTCATAGATATGGCAGTTTACGCGTTAGCCCTCCTGGCTAAACTCCTGGCCCATATGACAACTATCCCTGTGACCACAGTCTTATCTCCTATTGGGGTTTCGGACATCGCAATGCCGAAATGCATAAACCTCGTGTCCACGGGATTCCCGATATCCCGACTCGTGATTTCCCGATTGACGACTTCTCCTTTCAGGAAATTTCCCGATCGCTTCGATCTCCTCCACGCGTCCTCCTATGATGGACGGTCCTAATCGCTTCTCGCGATTTTGTGACTTTTGATGCTCCGGAAGTCTTGTCCTCTGGACTCGTGAAAGATCGAACTCTGATGTGCCGATTTGACTTTCTATCGAGACTTTCCCTGATAATATGGATCTACTCCATGTGTTTCCTCAAGATGGATGGTCTAGATCTGATCTCGTGATTTCAGAGTTTTTGATACCCCGATGACAGAAATTCTCTGTCAACTCAAAACCCCGGTAGCCGATATACCGACGGGTCGCTCGATCTTTGCCACACGTCTCCACAAATGGACGTCTCAGATTCACTCTCATTGTTTCGAGACTTGAAATGTCCTGAATTTCTCGACCTCGAGAACTCCGATATCCCTAACGCCGATATCCCAATTAGCTGCTCTCGTCGGGACTTTTGCCTAGCGTGAGAAGGGTTAAACCCCGTGCACCTCCTGTCCGATCCAACGGTTGACGAGATTTCCGAATGAGATCCAATGGCTCACAATCTCCCCCTTCTGTATGCTTCTCCTATTCTCTCCTGGATGTGAAATCTTCAATGGTCCAGATTTCTTCGGCCGATCCAATGGCTGCTATGCTCCCTCCTGAGCTTGCACACTTCTTCCCAGCCTTGGGAGAATTTTCCAAAACTCAAACACCTCGACCTTTGTCTTCCTTCTCTTCTGTGAACTCCTTTTCCTTGAGTTCTTTCCTGCATTCTCCACGACGTTGTTCCTCCTGAGCTTTGAGAACTCTGAACTCTCCAAAGAGTTCTTCAACCTCTACGTTCCTTGAAACTATAGCTCCATGCACTGAAAGTACACTCCTCCTGAGCTTGTTCCTTTCGAATCCTTGAAGGATTCTTCAACTCATGTACCCCTGCAGAGTATTCTCATGCACACACAGTGTTGTCTCTCCTGAGATTCTCAACACTCAGACCCCTAAGAGATTTTATCCTTCTTTCTTCTCCCACAGATGGAGAATACTTGGATGCCCTCCTGGCTATCCTCTGCCTCAAGCAACCTCTTGTTGAGTCTGCAGGGTGTTCAACAACCCCATGAAGATCCTTCAGTGGACTCTTCCTTTAAATTCCAGAACTCAAAGAGTTCTCTTCTCTTGAGCCTGCCTGGACACTAACTCAAATGCCCACCTGGCAGAGTATCTTTTCACAGAACATCCAATAGTTTTGTCCTCTATGCACCTATGCACCCGCTCAATGCCCACCTAACAGAGCTCTCAGAATCCTCAATGATTCTGTTTCTTCTGTTTGAACTCATAGCAGAGTTCTTCTTCAGCACCCCGTGCCTATGCTCAATGCTCACCTTGCACATCTCTCATAATCCTCAGTGATTATGGTTCTCCTTGAACTCACAACAGAGTTCTATCTTTGTGCACCCCTTGCACTGGCTCGATTCCCACTTGGTAGAGCTTCACGGAACTCCTCAGAGATTCTATCTGCAACTGTGTTTCCTCCCACAGTCTTGCCTCCAAGGTGTTCATCAACCTTGAGGTCTTCCCTGAGTTGGTTATTTTAGTTCTTGTGCAGCAGCACATCCTTGTCTGAACCCGCAGAATTCAGAAGTGCAACCTCTGTGCACAACTATCAGAACCCACAACGTTCTGTCACACCCTCCTGGTATGAAGCCTCAAAGACCTTCACCTGAAATCAGACACACTCCTGCAAATGAAAACCTACAGTATACATCTACAACATATATAAAGAACACTCACAGACATTCATTTAACACACAGTGATGCAGGAAAAACTGCTCTTTGTATTAAATATGGAAAACGCCTATATTTACAAGGTGTTCTTGAGCACAGTCGGTAACAAGGTCTCAGATCCTTCTCTTCTTCTCTCTACTCACAAATTCTCTATCCTCTCTCGACTTCTCTCACACACACAATGAGATACGAAAAAATCTCCTTTACCTGAGGGGGCTCTTTGAGCTCTTCCCTCCAATCTACATACCCTATTCAATTACATTGAATGGGCTGTCTAGTCCAGCATCTAGATCTAGATATCAGCCTTACAAACATTAAAGTCCTATCTACCTAATGCCTGCACAAAGGCATAGATTCACAGCTCAACATCTTAAACATTTAATTACATTAAATTCAAATTCCAAATGAGGTTTCGCCTCTCTCTTCAATGCGTGATTTGAATTCGCTAATGTGGTTGGCTGGCTGGCTAGATGATGTGGAGAGATGCTCCTACATCAAGAATACTCTTTGCAGTTGCATTATTTCAACACAACGCCCATTTGGCTCGACCAATCTAGACATATTACTTTCGACAAACTACTTTGTCTCTTGTCTCCTTGTACTGTAGCATTCCCTTGAAAGTGTTGGCATCATGAATTCCTCCCCTCAATATGTGTTTCATTTTCTTTGGTCCTCTCACTGCTTCTGGAGACTCCCCATTTCTCTGTATTGGGGCCTCCTAGACAGTCTACATTGATGTGGTGTGCTTCTTCTTTATCGGTGGCACCATCCACATATAGGTGTTGTATTGTGACCTCTGATCTAGCCACCTATATCCTTCCCAAGTTTCCCCCATGGTGGCATAGTCTAAATGTTCTATGTTTAATTGGCATTTTTCACCTGAATCCGATGATCTAAATCTAGGAAAAATTAGAATCGCATGTCGTTTAACTTGCATTTTTGAATGCATAAATGTATTCAACGTCCTAAAAAACCCATAGGGAACTCAGATTATATAGACTTAACCACTCAATGGGATACTTATAATGCCATGGACAAGTGCCCCTTCGTTATACAAAGGGGTAATGCTGGGACATGGCAGTACCATTTAGGACTAGCCATCATATGACTTCATTGGTTACATTAACTAACATCTAACTTGAAATTCTCTTATAGCCTATCTAGCGGCATAGTTGATTTGGGTTAGGTACTATCTATCATTCCCACATCATTAAAACTTATAATATGCACTATTTTCATCCATTAATCCTTGTACTTTCCAATCATATCTCTTGTCCATTCACGCTTAATTGATGTCTCGAGACACAACATGCATAATAAACCCCCACAAGAAATTATGCCCCCCCTAACTAGCATTATTGATTTCTCGATCAAGACAATGTAGGCATAATAATCCCACGACAAACATTTTTAGCCCCCTAGATGGCATAATTAAGGCCCAATTAGGTTCCAAACACACCAATGAGATGAACATTTTTCTCACATGGAAATTCCATGTAGGTTCCATAGTGGTAGGACATGGGACGATGGTGGGTCACATTGGTGATGTCAGTGTTGTAGAATCGACGGACTTAAAAACCATCAAAACAGAGTCAGAATTCCAACAAATAACAAACAAAGTCATAATTTTGACGAACATTGGGGCACCAAGAAAAAAAATAACAAAATTTTGAGAATTATCAAGTAATTTTCAACGGTAAGGTGGATTTTTTTGGTAATGTCGGAACACCCCGTCGGAATTCAACACCATATGTAGTAGTGCAAGGAGGGGAATAAGAAGTGGAAAGTATTTAATTATGAGAAGATGACAACGTACCACTACACATCAGTTCAAGGATACAAACAACCACTGCAACCATTGAAATATTGATGGCCACACCAAAGATAAGCGTTGAAATCTACATCTAGGGATGAATCCAAAGAATTTTAAGAAGGATTCCATGAAGAAGAACTTTCTAGACAAGGATTAAGGAAACCATGTAGAGATCAAATTATATGTGGATGAGAATATTGTTTCCACTTCAGTGTAGAAGGAGGTGAATCTAAGTATCCTTCATCACAAGGAAGAGAAGGAGATGAAAAAAATCTTCCATATTAAGATTCATGTCAAAAATACCAATGTAAATGCTTTATTTGATTCTGGTTTACATGCCAAGCTCATAGAAAATGATCTAGGTAGCATGTTTGGGTTGGATGTTCATGATCACCCAATACCATATCCCATATCCATTGGGATGGGTGAATAAGGATATAGAGATCAAAGTCACTAAATAGTATAAGATCAAGTGCATATTTTATTAATGAAGTGGAGTTAGATGTAGTACCTCTTTATGTCTGTGGTGTAGTGCTTGGAATCCCCTACATATATATCAGAGATTCTATATTCATGTAGAGAAAAAACCAGTACCACCTGATCAAGGATGGGAAGTCTTACACCATCAATGCACACAAAGGCAAATTGAATATTTCTCTGCTAAGTGCCAATGAAGCCAAAAGGTTTATTAGTTCTAGTAAGAAGTATGTATTTCTTTTCTTAAAAGAGAATCATCCATGGGAGGAATTGATAAGAGTAAAGGTGGGATTTGTAAATAAGAAAAAACAATTGGAGGAGTTGTTGCAGGTGTACAAAGGAGTGTTAGAGGAACCTAAAGGGACACCACATAAGAGGGAAACAAAGCATGCGATATAGTTGTATCCTGAATCCCCATTACCAAATATTGGGTTGTAGAGATAGTATGTTATAGAAGCAGATGAAGTGAAGAAAAAATTGCAACAACTATTGGATTAGGAAGTAATTCAACCAAGCACCTCACCTTGTGGTTAATCTATCATAATAGTTCCCAAGAATAATGGGACTCGGTGAATCTCTATCGACTACATATATTCGAACAAGATCACACTCAAGAACTGGTACCCTTTTCCCAAGATCGATGATTTGTTAGACCAATTAGATCATGCAAGGTACTTCACTAAGTTGGATCTCAAATTGGGATAATATTAGGTATGTGTTAAAGAAGAGGAGACATGGAAGACCACCTTCAATACAAGTCAAAGTCTATATGAATGGTTGGTCATGCCTTTTGGTTTATGTAATGAACCAACTACATTTATGTGATTGATGAGTGATGTATTGTGTTTCTATTTAGACTCATTCGTAACAATGTATTTGGATGACATATTGGTTTAAAACTCCATCTAAGAAGGAAAATCTCACATCTCATGTAGGTGTTAGAAAGTTTTAAAAATCATCAACTATTGCCTAACTTCAAGAAATGTGAGTTTTATCAACATTCATTGGTTTATTTAGGGTACATGATGAGTGGATGGGAACTCAAAATAGATCCCTCAAAAATGGAGGCCATCATCAAGTGGCCAATTCCTACCTTTGTTGGGAAAACACAATACCTATGAAAGTTCATAGCATCCTTTTTAGCAATAGATTTTCCACTGCATGCCACTCCCCTCAAAACTTTTCTACACACTGATACCTTTCCAATGGTGCAAAAATGACCTCAATCAGATCTCACATGTGGAAGTTATGCCTCCCATAAGTTAACCTACCTTTTTTACCACAACAGTACCGAGTGGGTGCCATGTTAGCGTCCATTTCTTGCACATGTGTGGTTATCCACATGTGTACTTTCAATAAGATTATAGAAGTTCTAAAACCTAACACTAATTGAGGGTTGAGAAATGAAAAAATATTAACCCTAAATGACTATCAAGCTATGTTAAATATTGGGCCCCTAAGAGGAGAAAGGGTTCCATTATTTAGCATTGTACTCATTCTATAGTTGAATAGAGAATCTAAGAGTGGTATTTTGACATCATAATAGAGGAGGTAGGATATTTTGTAGTAGCCATTCAGGTTGCAGTGTCAAAGAAAAACTCCATAGTGAGTTCCCCCTTTCTTTTTACATGCAATTCATAATTGAAGAAAAGAGAACAAAGCATAGGCCTCACCTTCTAGATGGCCTTTCTCCCATACTAGTTTCTAAGGATGCATATTGTGTTTATTTGTATGTGGATGGTGTGTTCATTTTCTTGTTCTTTCATTTTTTTATTTCAATTATTTTCATAAATTTGAGCAATAAGCTAGTGCTAACCAATATGAGATCTAAGGAAATAAACCCACATAATAAAATATTTCAGTGTAATAAAATATTTGTTGTGACGAACTCGGTAGTTTATAGATCAATCCTCCTCTCAACATGAACCAAATATTACAATTCAAAATCCACCCCCAAGAAAACCTTTGCATAATGTTAATGCACTTATGGAACAAAAAGTGCTCAAAAACCTAGACCAACTAGTTGCATGTAACACACGGTAATCTTTATTAAATGGGGGAGGCCCAATAAAATAATGTTCATAACTTGCTTACATGCTCTAATACCATATAGCCTATAATAAATGCAAAGGAACTTTAGTTCAACATCACTTGGGGAACTATCATTCCCATATTTATAAACATTTCCTAGATGTATTATTGAGCTATCTTCAACTCTAGATGGCTAGGCATTCATGTGGATGCCCAAGAAAGGAACATTTGCTCCATATACAACATCCCTTAAAATCACTATAAAATAAAATATAAAATAAGATGATATTAGTAATGACAATGAATGACCACAATAAGTAGGTCAAAGAGACTAAAAAATGCATTCAAGATCAATGCTTAACCAATATGCGAAAACAAAACCTATTTCTACTCTATAAAAAGCAAAAACAGATAAATACAAAGCTAAGAGAATGAGTATCAAATGAGATGAGTGAAAAAATAAGAAAAAAACTATGACAAGTAAAGAGGATGTTAAGGTGGGTTGGAGAAAGACTTCGAGGTCACCCAAGTAGAGAGATAATAAGGCTCCTAGACGAAGTCATTAATCACAATGAAGGGGTCATTTCATTGTCTAAGAACATCCTCTAGAGAATAACTTGCACTAAGAGGCATTGGTTGTGTAATTATGGGAGGAGCCCTAGAAGGAACACTATATTGAGGAACTCCATTGCTCTAAAATCAAAGTCAAGGGGAGAATATTTGACTAGAGCTTTAATTGCTTAGATAAATTTAGAGGGTGGTACTTTGTATAGAGAAATCCTAGCTCTGGGACCTCATAGTGCTAATACATCTAACAATCTAGTGTTTCCTTCCTTAGAATCTAAAACAAGAACTCTTCAAACGTTTCAACGAACTCAATCGAACTATCAAAATGATCAAAAAATAACCCATGTTCTTATTGATATGATCTCAAATTGATACATGCCTATAAACATCATTTGCTAACACTAACACATTAGATAGATAACAAAGAAGACAAAGTCCTAACATAACAAAAAAAAATCCAAAATCGATAATTAACCAACATCATTAGGGATGACAGTGGTCTCCACAACTCACATGAAACAAGCATGTATATCTCGATGTGCTTTTGATACATGCCTATAAATATCATTTGCTAACACTAACACATTAGACAGATAATAAACAAGACAAAGGCCTAGCTTATGACAAAAAATCCAAAATTGATAACTAACCAAAATTGTTATGGGTGATGGTGGTCTCCACAACTCACATGAAACAAGCACGCATCTCTCGATGTGATTTAATGGCATAACTCATGTTCTTTAATGTAATAACCCATGATAGGTCAAAGTGTGAGGGGACTAGTGGAATTCAAATTAAATCCTCTACAAGATGGTGGGCAAAGAAGAGGTAACTTTTCCTTCACATCAACATAAAGAAAAATCTAGNATATATATATATATATATGGCTAAAAAAATATGGCTAAAAAAAATAGCCATTAGGATTGAACATAATATATATATATATCTCCAACCACAACCAGAAGTAGGTGCACTATTGTAAATGAAACTATAGCAAAGAAGCCATTAGAATGGACCCAAAACCCCATAAATATACTCAACTCTATTCTTACTCCACCCCTTCATACTATTGAAATTACAGACATAACTACATTGATTATCTGGGCAAGGAGGTTTATTGATAAACATAACTCGTTGAAATCAGTCCAAACAAAGGCCACATAGATGGATCAAAGTGTGCAAGAGTTCAAGGATTTGTTTGAAGAATTGTTTATCAAAGGCTTCCACCATTTTTGGATGGAAAAGGAGAATTATATGATCATGAATAATAAAATGCTCACTTGACAGTGCATAATGGATCATTCCAAGGTCAAAACCCTAGAGGAAATCTGAAAGGAGCTACACTGGTTGAGCATCTGATTATAGACTTTGAGATTCTGAATCAGTTCAAAATAGTCAAACTTGGACTACCATTCATGTCACATGCTTCCTGCATTGACCTGGATATCCTGATCAAGGAAATGATAGATTATGATATTCCTTCTGACTTGCAATGGAAGGAGATAGTACGACTGGGTAAGACAAAGTGCATCTTTCTAGGGTCCAGTAGATAATGTCCAGATGTCATTGAAGATGTAAGATCATGTAGAAGACCAGAACAGGATAGGTGGCGAAGAAAGAAACTGAAACGCCATAGGAGCCAAAATCTGGATCATGAAATGTTTTCTTGCTAATCATTGTAATCGGTTTCAAAACCGAAACTGTCCCTTGTAATTATTGTAATCAGTTTCAGAAACTGAAGCATTTCATTTTTATCATTGTAATCGATTTCAAACCGAAGTAACTCAACTTATATAAATATTAATAGTTCCAAATGTATTAGTTGTTGGCAGAAGTGCAAGGGCACGATTTTAGATATTCAGAACTTGAATGTAATTTTATGAAGCTGAATAGAATACACATGCATAAGTCTTGAAGTTTTCATGAAAATATTCTAATGGTGGTGATCTGAGTTTTGTTTCCTCTCTTTGTATGTATTTCTTGTATTTCTGATTTCATTTACATTGTCTTATGTTTAAATTGGAAAGTTAAAGGCCCATAATTAATCTTGTGATGTTCTTGGCTTAAGCAATTTAAACTTTGTTAAGTTCTTCCTAACTAATGTCAGAATTCATTTATTTAATGCTCTGATACAGTTATATGTTTTTCCTTTCTTCTTACACTTTGCAAATTTACAATTTATAACTCAGATTTATCGCCTCATTTAGCCTTTATCCTCTGGAGAGTTCCACCGACCAGTCAATTCTTCCATTCATTTCAGAAGTTTGACTCCATATCTCTAAGTGTCCCTCCTCTTCCTTGCCAATAAAACTATAAAAACCCTTCAAAACATGAAAACCTAGCCATTGATTGGTAAAGAAAATTCATCCATTGAATACCAAGTGATAGGAGAGAGCCCTCTTTGAGCTGAGAAAGCTAGTAACCAGCTCTAAAATTGGTTTGTAGGCTAACTCTTTCATTTGTTTTATCAGTAGAATAAATTTACAAAGTGCTAACAACTTACATAAGTGGATCATAACTAACTTTACATGTATTCACTAGTCCTCGAGCCAGTTGTTACAGCTCGGAGGCGATGTTTAGTACTTGAGGCACAATTCGCCTTGTTGTAGCCAGTCATCTAGTGAAATCGATACTCAAAATGATGTTTTATCCAGTCACCAGTTTCACATTGTGGGGTGTTACTGAAGCAACTTACAATGCAAATGAGTTCCAAAATTGGTAGTGCATTGAAGGGTCTAATGGAAGATACAAAAATGTGATATGGGTATGGAGGGTGCACCACTAGGCGAGAAGACAACAAGGGAATTATTGGGGAAAATATTGAGGCAGAGGATTATGGTGGGGATGGACATGATTGATGAAAACCATACATATGTTTACCATTAGTTTTGGTCGTGTTTCTAAGCAACTGTCGCAGTATCCTATACTTAGTCCAAACACCTTCAATGCCCATTTGACTTGACCAATCTAGACATATTCCTTTCGGCGAACAACTTTGTCTCTTGTCTCCTTGTACTATATCATTCCCTTGAAATTTTTGGCCTCATCGATTCCTCCCCTCAATATGTGCTTTATTTTCTTTGGTCCTCCCACTGCTTCTGGAGACTCCCTCTTTCTTTGCATTAGGGCCTCCTAGACAGTCTACATTGATGTGGTGTGCTTATTCTTGATCGGTGGCACCATTTGCATACAGGTGTTGTATTGTGACCTATGATGTGGCCACCTAGATCCTTCCCAAGTTTTCCCCATGGTGGCATAGTCTAAATGTTCTATGTTTAATTGACATTTTTCACCTGAATTCGGTGATCTAAATCTGGGAAAAATTAGAATTGCATGTCGTTTAAATTTCATTTTTGAATGCATAAATGGATTCAGCGTCCTAAAAAACCCTTGGGTCACTCAGATTATACAGACTTAACCACTCAATGGGATACTTATAATGCCATAGACTAGTGCCTCTTTGTTATACAAAGGGGTAACTCAGGGACATGGCAGTATTGTTCAGGACTAGCCATCATATGACTTCATTGGTTACATTAGCTAACATTTGACTTGAAATTCGCTTATATCCTATCTGGTGGGATAGTTGATTTGGGTCATGTACTGTCTATCATTCCCACATCATTAAAACTTATAATATGCACTATGTTCATCCATTAATCATTGTACTTTCCAATCATATATCTTGTCCATTCATGCTTAATTGACGTCTCGAGACACAACATACATAATAAGCCCGCACTGGAAAAAATTTCCCCCCCTAGCTGGCATAATTGATTTCTTCATCAAGACAATGTAGGCAAAATAATCACATGACAAACATTTTTATCCCCCTATATGGCATAATTAAGGCCCAATTAGGTGCCAAACACACCAATGAGATGAAAAAATTTGTCACATGGAAAATCCATGTAGGTTCCATAGTGGTAGGACACAAGATGGTGGTGGGTCACGTTGGTGATATCAGTGTTACAGAATTGATGGTCTTGAAAACCATCGAAACGGATTCTAAATTCCAACAAATAACAAACAAAGTCATAATTCAGACAAATGTTGGGGCACCAAGAAAAAAATATAACAAAATTTTGAGAATTAGCGAGTAATGACCGAAGATAAGGTGGACTTTGTCCGTAATGTCGGAACACCTCGTCAGAATTCAACACTATATGTAGTAGTGTAATGAGGGGAAGAAGAAGTGGAAATGATTTACTTACAAGAAGATGAAAACCACTACACATCAGTGAAAGGATCCAAACAACCACTACAACCATTGAAATATTGATGGTCACACCAAAGATAAGTGTTTAAATATACATCTAGGGATGAATCCAAAGAATTGTAAGAAGGATGCCATGAAGAAGAACTTGTTATACAAGGATTAAGGAAACCATGTAGAGAGAAACTTATATGTGGATGAGAATATTGTTTGCACTTCAGTACAGAAGGAGGTGAATCTAAGTATCCTTCATCACAAGGAAGAGAAGGAGATGAAAAAACTCTTCCATATTAAGATTCATGTCAAAAATACCAAAGTAAATGCTCTATTTGATTCTGGGTTACATGTCAACCTCATAGAAAATGATCTAGTTAGGAAGTTTGAGTTGGATGTTCATGATCACCCAATACCATATCCTATATCCATTGGGAAGGATGAATAAGGATGTAGCATTCAAAGTTACTAAATAGTGTAATATCAAGTGCATATTTTATTAATGAAGTGGATTTAGATGTAGTACCTCTTGATGTGTGTGGTGTAGTGTTTGGAATCCCCTACATGTATATGAGAAATGCTATATCCATGTAGAGAGAAAACCAGTACCACTTGATCAAGGATGGGAAGTATTACACCATCAATGCACACAAAGGTAAATTGAAGATTTCTCTGCTAAGTGCCAATCAAGTCAAAAGGTTTATTAGTTTTAGTAAGAAGTATGTATTGGTTTTCTTAAGAGAGAATCATTCATGGGAGGAATTGATGAGAGTAAAGGTGGGATTTGTAAAGAAGAAACAACAATTGGAGGAGTTGTTGTAGGTTTACAAAGGAGTGTTCTGGGAGCCTAAAGGGACACCACATAAGAGGGAAACAAAGAATAAGATATACTTGTATCCTGACTCCCATTATAAAATATTGGGTTGTAGAGATAGTATGTTATAGAAGCAGATGGAGTGAAGAAAAAATTGCAAAAACTATTGGATTAAGGAGTAATTAAACCAAGAACCTCATCTTGTGGGTCATCTATCATCATAGTGCCCAAGAAGGATGGGACTCGGTGAATGTCTATTCACTAGATATATTCGAACAAGATCACACTCAAAAACTGGTACCCTTTTCCCAATATCAATGATTTGTTAGACCAATTACATCATGCGAGGTACTTCCCTTAAAGAAAAAGAGACCTGGAAGACCAATTTCAAGACAAGGCAAGGTAGGTATGAATGGGTTGTCATGCCTTTTGGTTTATTTAATGCACCAACTACATTTATGTTATTGATGAATGATGTATTGTGTTTCTATTTAGATTCATTTGTAACAATGTATTTGGATGACATATTGGTTTACAACTCCATCTAAGAAGGACACATCTCACATCTCATGTAGGTGTTAGAAACTTTTAAAAATCATCAACTATTTCTTAACCTCAAGAAATGTGAGTTTTCTTAACACTCATTGGTTTATTTAGGGTACATGATGAGTGGAGGGGAACTCAAAATAGATCCCTCAAAAATGGAGGCAATCATCAAGTGGCCAATTCCTACCTTTGTTGGGGGAAAAAATACCTACAAAAGTTCATATCATCCTTTTCAAAAATATTTATGCCACTCCATTCCACTCCCCTCCATTTTTTTGCACACTGATATCTTTCTAATGGTGCAAAAATGACCTCAATCAGAGCTCACATGTGGAAGTTATGCCTCCCATAAGTTAACCTACCTTGTTGACCACAACGGTACTCAGTGGATGCCATGTTAGCCTCCATTTCTTGCACATGTGGGGTTAGCCACATGTGAATTTTCAATAAGATTATAGAAGGTCCAAAACCTAACACTAATTGAGGGTTGAGAAATGCAAAAATCTTAACCCTAAATGACTATCAAGCTATGTTAAATACTGGGCCCCTAGGAGGAGAAACGGTTCCATTATTTAGCATTGTACTCATTCTATAGTTTAATAGAGCATCTAAGAGTGTTATTTTGAGAGCATACGAGAGGAGGTAGGATATTTTGTAGTAGCCATTCAGGTTGCAGTGTCAAAGAAAAACTCCTTAGTGAGTGCCCCCTTTCTTTTTACTTGCAATTCATAATTGAAGAAAACAGAACAAAGCATATGCCTCACCTTCTAGATGGATTTTCTCCTGTAGTGGTTACTGAGGATGCATATTGTGTTTATTTGTATGTTGATGGTGTGTTAATTTGCTTGTTCTTTCAATTTTGTATTTCCATTATTTTCATAAATTTGAGCAATAAGCTAGTGCTAACCAATATGAGATCTAAGGAAATAAACCCGCATAATAAAATATTTCAGTATAATACAAGATTTGTTGTGATGAACTAGGTAGTTTATAGATCAATCCTCTTCTCAACGTGAACCAAATATTACAATTCAAAATCCACTCCCAAGAAAACTTTTTCATAATGTTAATGCACTTATGGAACAAAAATTTCTCAAAAAGCTATACCAACTAGCTACATGTAAGACATGGTAATCTTTATTAAATGGAAGAGGCCCAATCAAATGATGTTCATAACTTGCTTACATGACCTAATACCATATAGCCTATAATCAATGTAAAGGAACTTTAGTTCAACATCACTTGGGGAACTATCATTCCCATATTTATAAACATTTCCTAGATGTATTATTGAGCTATCTTCAACTCTATATGGCTAGGCATTCATGTGGATGTCCAAGTAAGGAACTTTTGCTTCATATACGACATCCCTTAAAATAACTAGAAAATAAAAGATAAGATAAGATGATATTAGTAATGCCAGTGAATGACCACAATAAGTAGGTCAATGATACTAAAAATTGCATTCAAGATCAATGCTTAACCAAATTGTGAAAACAAAACCTATTACTACTCTATAAAAAGAAGAAAAAGATAAGGGTTCATTGCATTTTCTAAGAATGAAGGGGTCATTGCATTGTCTAGGAACATCCTCTAGAGAGTAACTTGCACTAAGAGGCATTGGTTGTGTAATTATGGGAGGAGCCCTAGAAGGAACACTATATTGAGGAGCTCCATCGCTCTAAAATCAAAGTCAAGGGGAGAATATTTGACTAGAGCTCTAATTGCTTAGAGAACTCTAGAGGGTGGTACTTTGTATAAAGAAAGTCTAGCTCTGGGATCTCATAGCGCTAATATATCTAACAATCTAGTGTTTCCTTCCTTGGAATTTAAAAAAGAACTCTTCAAAAGTTTCAATAAACTTAATGAAACTATCAAAATGATCGAAAAATAACCGAGATTCTTATTGATATGATCTCAAATTGATACATGCATATAAATATCATTTGCTAAGGCTAACACACACATATATATATATATATATAACAAAGAAGACAAAGTTCTAACTTACCCCCCAAAAAAATCTAGATCTCTTGAATATGCTTTACCCTTCAATGGCTCAAAGAAAAATAGCGGTTAGGTTTGAATATATATATATATATATGTTAGGTTTGAACATTATATATATATGGCTCAAAGAAAAATAGTCATTAGGATTGAACATAATTACTCCTCCATAACACTAATCATGCTTAGTCGAAATCTTTGTTTATTTAAAAGACCATTTAGGTATGCGTGGTCTGCCTTTTTTTTGAGTTGTATCCCGCTGGACAATGCCCTTAACCTGAAGGAAGAGTGGACACGACACCATTACCCGAAGGCAGAGTGGACATGAACAGGCACCCTCTGCCGGGCAAATGTCTGGTGTTGTTCTTATGGTGGTGATGTTGTTGAATTTGAGCCAAAATGGTCTTCTGAATCAACGGAGAGACATGAACACGACGCGGTTGGGGCGGAGATTCAACCCTTGGTCTCTCAGACCCAGCGGCCGCAGCCTCTTGGCCAATTGCAGAAGCCCAAATGAAGTTGAAAAAGTTGTTCCCGGATTCTTTTTCATTAATTTTCTTTATTCTTTAGATTTCAAAGCCACTAATCCATCCTTTCTTTGATTCAATGATTGAATAGCATGCAAATAACTACACATCAACGATTCTTCTCCAGGTATCAATTATTTCTTCTCTCTGAAATAATACATTAGGTTTGAACAGTAGGTTTGAAATGTGTGGTCTTCCTTTTTGAGTTGTATCTCATTGGACAATGCCCTTAACCTTTTTGAGGTATCAATTATTTCTTCTCTCTGAATGCCTTGAAGTAAATTAAAGAGATATTTCTCCAGGTAAATTAAAGAGATGTTGACCTATATTTCTGTTTATTTTCAACTCTTTTCTAAATTATATCAGCTCCGAAAAGTTTATATTTATGTTCAATCATATTTCCCCTCTTTATTTCTATTTATTGTTTACTCTTTCCTTCCTTGTTTGATCTCGACCATTTAGGTCTGCATGGTTGAAACCAAACATGGCCTCTATGAGATGGGAGATGCCCTTACCCTATAAGTGTAATGGAAGATGGCATTCCTGGTGGTCTGCATTCTTCAAGTAGTGATTCTTGACAAGAAGGCCCTATGATTTAGGGATATACAAGCCCTGGTAAGATACCACTAGATCTAGATTTATATATGCACACTTTCTTGCTTTCAATTTATCATTAATAGTTACCACTGACTTTTCTGTTTTACTTGAAAGATGCAATGTCTCTCTGGATGCAATGCCTCTCTGGAGTTTCCGTGGGCTCCATTTCTGGTTAGGCAGAGAATTACTCGCGCAAAGAGGAGAATTCTCTCTTGACTCTAAGAAGAATTGGATTTACCAGAAAGAAGCCACAGAAACAGGATTAGCTAGATGGCCTTGCCCGAATCCCCATCATAGGTATGTCATGTTTCTTCTTTATGCTATTTCAACTTAATGAGATTAGTCTAGTTACATATGTTCTCCTCTCAATATATCTTTATATATTATTATTATTATTAACATTAACAAAGTTTATATTATTTTTATCAACACTGTCCTCGATCTTAATAAGATTTTTCTATCCATCAATATGAAATAATAATTTTGAACAGAATTAGGGTTTCTTAGTTGTCCTGGGCATGTCTCTGTTTATTTTGGGTATTGAAATCCCTCCTTTTAGTTTCTTAGTTGTAGGATTTAATATTAAATTCAAGAAGAATTTTTTTTTTATGGTGGCCGCCAAATTAATTTGCGGCCTAGAAATTTTGAATTCCATCATTTGCTTCCCATTGAATTTACTGACCCTGTTTGATACTTCATTATTTGTTGTCAAATTTTTGTAATCTTGAGTTAGAGTTTCGTATGTTAGAATTGTTGTCAATTTTTTGTAATCCATAATTAGTGCCAATATTCCGATTTCAACTCCGTATTGGTTTAAATAAAAACAATCTATAAATATTTTAAATCACGATTTTATCAAATCGAAGCTTCCGATTTATAATTCATTAGTAGCTACAATCAGTTAGCGAATTTTCTGGAAACAATCTATAAATATCTACCAGATGCATAGGTTCACTTATAGTTCTTGACTGTTGTTATTTATTTCTTTGAGCTCTAGAAATTAAACTCAGCGATATTCCTTTGAGCTCTAGAAATTTGTTTCTTCCTTTTTCCCTATCATCAATTTTTTTGGCCAACCACTTAAGGAGAAAAGGAGATAAGTTATTATATCCAATAGGATAAGGAGGTAAGGAAATATATATATATATATATATATATATATATATATATAGTTAATCTACATTTTGGGCATTGTCATATTGCATCACAACTTTTAGATGTTTAAATATCTCTCTTATTATCATTATTGCAATTTTAAATGCTATAAAATTTATAGATATTCCATATACTTTTAAAGGGTTTATAAAATTTATAGAGAGGGGGGCAGAGAGAGTGAAAAGTGGGAGAGATGGGCGAAGGGAGAGAGAGAGAGTTGGATGGAGAGAGAGAGAGGAGCAGAGACG
>ML844769.1:14801-37368 GCA_009831015.1 Picea engelmannii | reverse complement strand
CTTCTGAATTTAGGGTGCAGTTGTAAGTCACGATGACAATCTGAAACATCCTGTTCTAAGTTTGTATTTTACTCAAAACCCATATCAGACTTCATTTGTTGTGGAACCTTCTGCATGCTGCTCAGTTCTGGAGTGTAATGAAGATTTTTGTTGTCAGCCGACATAAATGGCAACTATGTTTTACAAATATCAGTGATGATGTCACGCAAGAAAGGCTTTGATGTTTTAGGTGTCAATGACAGTTCTGATGTTTACACTTTCAAATTCTGAACAATATTCTTTTGTTTTGATTTTTCATTTATGCTTGAAGGTGTTCAAGTTACAAGGAGCATTTGTTGATTAATTGACTAATTGCATTGTGCTTGTTTAGCTAAAAGATTTTTTTGCTTGAAAATAGTGACTTAAATAGATTGATGTAAATAAGTCTGAGTTCTGTCATCGACAATTTGAGTTGTTCTAGCATATTGATCTAAGATGCTTTAAAATAATTACAGAAGAATTTTGTGTTAGAATTCCAACCGCAATGCTTTGGGAAGTAGGTTTTAAATGCAGCTACATGCTGAAAACTGAATTTTTTTTATGATTATCACTAGCAGGGAAATGGCAAGTTCGCTGTTCCAAGTTTGATAGTCTCTCATGTTTCTTCATTTTAGGTGAAGGATAGTTTGCTTCTATGTTCTTGGTTATCCACCATTTATAGACTATATTTGGGTATGTAGTTATTTTGACAACGGATTGTGTAAGTGAATGGTGGGATTTCTATAATTTCATTTTTGGCACATTATTGCACCAAAAGGCGCTATACAGCCCACTATGGGGGGATGTCGAGGCATAAAGTGTTAAGCTTTATGTTATAATTATAATAATAAAGTCACTCAATTAATAATAATAATAATAATATTTATAAAAATAAAGTTGGCTTAATAAAATGAAACAACTATAATATTTAGTAGCTATTTAGAGTGCAAAACTTAAGAAAGGTTAAAGGTTTGCACCGCGAGATATTTTATCCCTCTGATTGTTTGATAGATCTGGGGTTAAGATGGATCTATGCTGGTCTCTATAGTTTTAGGGATGTTGGTGTGCTTGAACACATAGTGTTTTCCAAGACTCAAGGTTGAGGTCTATCAATTGGCTATAACAATAATAATAATAATAATACTAATCTTATTTCAAGGTCACTGCCAAGTAAACAACACCAAATTGGTGTACAAGACCCTTTTGGTCTATGCCATGCATAGATATATATATATGGAGGTGCTAGATAGACACACATACACACCAATGTAATGCTTATGGAGAGGGGAAAGTCTATCAATTGGCTATCACAATAATAATAATAATAATAATAATAATCTATTTTTAAGGTCACGGCCAAGCCAACACACCAAATTGGTGTATGAGACCCCCTTGTTTGTGGAACAAGGGATCCCCCTCCGCCCAACGATTTGACTGGTAAAGTCTACGAAGGTATACATACCCTACCCCCCTCTGGATTTGAACCTGTAACCTCTTAAGAGGAAACACATGTTCCTAACCATTAGGCCCACTCAGAGTAATCTTATTTCAAGGTCACCGCCAAGTAAACCAAATTGGTGTACAAGACCCCCTTGGTCTATGCCATGCATAGAAATATATGCAAGTGCTAGATAGACACATACATACACACCAATGGAATGCTTACGGAGAGGGAAAAGAGATATCACACTTGATTGTATTCAAAATGGTGAATGCCAATACAAAAGAGAAAAAATGTTTAGTACATCTTACGAGCATGTTATTATATTGACATAATATTTGATTTAATTAATTTAATTTAATTCTACTAAGTGATTAACAAAAGAGAAAAAATGTTTAGTACGTCTTACAAGCATGTTATTATATTGACATAATATTTGATTTAATTAATTTAATTTAATTCTACTAAGTGATTAACATGAAAGTGCTAAATTATATGACCAATATAATAAAATGACTCCCTTAATAACAATATGGAAACCATACTCTCTCTAGAGCTGGCACTTATTAAATGAGAAGTAATGCTCTGTATGACATGTCATTAATATTGTAGATGCAAAGCAAATCAACTTGCCAACTCTGTAATCAACAACGGAGTCTTTAACCATACGAGGCTAACAAAGTCTTTAACTATATGAGGCTAGGTGAAATTTTGAGCCAACCTATTGTAGATGTAAAAACATATTTCAACTTTTAAAAGCTATTCATTTTTACTATTCCTTTTTTTTGTCAAATATTTTACTTTGTTTTTAAAAATGGTGCTATTCGTAGCACTTCTCACTTTTTAGGTGATTTTTTGATATTTGAAATTTTCAATCATAATGTTTCCACGTTATTTTTTTAAATGCTTATTTTATCTATTTTCATTTTTTATCAATTGTCTTCTTAATGAATTTATGGTTCTATATTTTTTAAATATAGTGGAAAATATCATTTTTAACACATTTTAATAACACTATTTTTCAATATTTAGAAAAAAAATATAATTCAATTTTTTTGATAAATTAAAAACAAACAAAAAAATGAAAAGAATTGAAATTCGAATATATATATATCATCATAATCATCTATTTTTAAGGTCACAGCCAAGCCAACACACCAAATTGGTGTATGAGACCCCTTTGTTTGTGGGACAAGGGACCCCCCTCCGCCCAACGATTTGACTGGTAAAGTCTACGAAGATATACATACCCTACCCCCCTCTGGATTTGAACATGTGACCTCTTAAGAGGAAACCCATGTTCTTAACCATTAGGCCCACTCAGGTTGTATATATATATATGTGTGTGTGGTCACCCTAGAGATCCTTTATGATTATATGGAATCAATATGAAAAAATGAGAGAAGAGAGAGATGCCAAAATCCAAATAGAGTTAGAATTATTAGAAAAAAGGAGTGAAGACAGAGACGTCTCCAAATAGAGCTAGAGGCAATGATTGATAAAAAAATTAAAGATACCATTCAAACTCAAATAGAGGATAGATTCTTAGGGTTCAAGAGTGAATTGCAGACAATGAAGGATAGTATTCAAGAAATGGAAAAACATAAACAGTCAACCCAAGAAGGAGGGGTTGAAGAAAATCACAACTTGAGAGATAGGATTAAAGACCTAGAAAAAAAACTAACCAACAATTTGACCCTCGGTAATATGGAAAACAAATTGGATATCAAACCCATCAAAGAGGAAATGAATAAGTTAATCGAATTGGACCATGAACGTAACAAAATAGCTTTGAACCTCATAGTTTTTGGTATAAAAGAACAACAAGAGGAGGATACACTAGCAATAGTAAAAGAATAATTAAATAATAAATCACAAATTAATACAACTTACCTCATAGAAGTAAAGAGGCTAGGAAAAATAATTGATTACAAAGATAGGTTGATTTGTGTCAAAGTAAGTTGCAATGACCATAAATATAACATACTTAGTAAATCTCTGAGCTTACAAGGGCCAGGAGTATTTTTAAATGAAGACCCTATTGCCAAGACCAAGTTGAATTAAGGAAGAAAGTTCAAAAGGTTAAAAAAGGCAAGAAAGAAGGAAAATTGACAATAATTAGAAATCGAAAAGCTATTGTTAGGGATAGAGACCAAAATGATAATACTAAATAGGAATTTGGGACACTCGAGATCCTTTTTTAGAACCGTCGTGGCTTTCCATGGCGTAAAGGTCCTATGATAAGTTGGATCCCAAGTGATATTGATATTATCTGTCTAGTTGAATGATCTGGATTTTATGAGCATAACGAAATGAATACATATTATTAACAGATTCTTAGCACAAAATAACAGAGCTACAATAAAACTGGTTTTTTATTCAATAATGAAATACGCTGAAATTGTAAAATGCAGCGAAAACAAGCTCGCTGGAATGGTGACGGCTTATTTCTGAGAAGAGATGTGACGATTGCGCTCATTCGCAATAAGATCATTACAATGAGGCTTTGAAGGCCTTTTACAATAAACAAAAATGGAAAAAACCCTAGACATCCCAAAACCTAACCCTAGGAGATGAAGCACCAAAAGTCATGTGGGTCCCGTTTGGGTGAGTTAGTACATTAACTTCCCGAGGTCGTAACTTTTGAATACGATCTCCGTTTTAGGTGTATGATAGCTCGTTGGAAAGGTATCATCGATGAGATTCATTTTGGGGCTTCAATCATGTCAAATGCTATCATTGAAAATCTCGATCCTGAAAAACCTTCATTTAGGTCCTCAAAATGGCCCTGGAAGTGAAAACTGCTAAAAATAGTAAATTGTCAAAATTGCGAGAAAACTGTTTTGAGCCAGTTGGAAAAGGTGGGTGGCCATCGATATCCATCTGGAACAAACCTTCCTCCTTAAGAAGCAATGGTCTCCATTGCTTTGAGTTCCCCCATCAAATGAAGAAATTTTTGTTGAATTCCGTCGTGGGTGAACCACTTGCCTTGGTGCAAGAGTTGCCCTGCTTTGACGACTCGATAAAGTTGGATCCTTTGTTGCTGAGTTCCCTTGATTTGTGTGTTCATAATCTGATCACTGGATGCCTGTTGGATGCAATCGGGATTGAGCTCTATTGGTGTCAGTGGTTCTGTTACGTCTGAGGTGTCCAATAATGGTGGGAAATAAGGGTGAAGGAGATCCACGTTGAACATTAGGTGCAGGCCAAGGAAAGGGGGAATGTTGAGCTCAAAAGAATTATCCCCCACAACCTTGGTGATGGTGTACGACCCATAACAGAGTGGGCGAAGCTTCCGATGGAGTCCTATAAGGCGTTCTTTCTACAAGTGAAACCAAACTTTGTTTCGCACCTGAAACTTATGTGGCACCCGATGTTGATCATGGCGCTGTTTGTACTTGTCATTGGAATTTTGTAGGATATCCTGAACCCGTTGGAAGATGTGTTGGATCCACTCAATGAACTGGGTGGCTTTGTCAGCTTCAGTTGGAACATGAGATGAGTCGGTCGAGGTGATCGCAAGGGGAAGTGCAACATCTATGGGACCTAATGGTTGGAATCCCAATTCCACCTAAAAGGGGTTGTAGCCAGTTGAACTATGCAGGGCTTGGTTGTAGCTATGCTGGATATAGCGAAGGCTCTCATCCCATGTGCAAGGGTGCTTTGAATTATACATGCGAAGGATATGCACAACCATTCGATTTACGACCTCAGTTTGGCCATCTGTCTGGGGGTGGAAGGCCGTGGATTTGGTTAGCTTGGTGTCCAACAGTGACTAGAGGCTCGACCAGAATGTGTTGAGAAATCGACTGTCCCTATCTGAGACAATGGTTTGTGGGAGTCCAGAATGTACCCAGACCCATTCAAAGAAGATCTTGGCAGTGGCCTCTGTTGTGATGCTCTTCTTCCAGGCAACTAGAATCACCATCTTAGAAAAGCAGTCAACAACCACAAAAACACAATCATTTCCCCGCTTGGTGGATGGGAGGCTGGACATGTAGTCCATTGATATGGATTCTCATGGCCTGTCAGGAGTAGGAAGAGGGGTGTATAGACCGTGTTTCTTAGTAGTTGGTTTGGCAATAGCACATACAATGCGGGACCTGATATACTTGCTGACCTCTTGTCGGAGTTTCGGCCAGTAGAAATGTTTCTGTAGCATCGCCACTGTCTTTTCGATGCCAAAGTGTCTTGCCACCCGACTGTAGTGGGATTCCCATATCATCTTTGCTCATTCGCTTGATGGAACACAGATATGACCCAAACGACACAACAACCCATTCTGAAGATAGAAATTATTGACAACTATGTTTGCACCCAACATTTGGTAGGTGGTGGCGAATTTCGGGTCTGTCTCATAGAGTTGGGGCCATCCAGAGGTCTCATGGCTGCAAGAGTCTAGCACCATGGTGAGTGCTGCGACTGGTGGTCTGTTGAGGCAATCAACGACGCGATTGGTGCTTCCTTTTTTATACTTGATATTGAGGTGGAATTGCTGCAAGTATGTGGACCACTTCTGATGGCGGTCATTCTGCAATTTTCCTTGTGTCTGCATAAACTACAACGGCTTATGATCAGTGTGGATGATTGTCTCATTCCCAAGAATGTAATGTCTCCACTGGCGGCAGGCTTGCAAAATGGAGTACATTTCTTTGTCGTAAGTAGGGTACTTACGGACATCATCTGATAGTGTCTCACTATGATAGGCCACAAGGTGGCCATGCTAAGTGAGAACGACACCCACACCATAGTCTGAAGCATTTGTCTCGATCTCAAAGGGATGTTGTAAGTCTGGTAGTGAAAGTACTGGGGATGAGCACAAGCGCTGCTTCAAACCATCGAACACTTGTTTTTGGGACCGGCCCAACACAAATTTTTACTTACCACCACCCCTGGTGATTTGGCTGAGGGCCCATGCAATATGGGAGAATCCCAACACAAACCTGCTGTAGAAATTGGCAAGGCCCAAAAAGCTCCGAAGTTCAGTGAGTGTGGTTGGGGCTGGCCAGTCACGGATGACTTGGATCTTGGCTGGATCCACATGTACACCATGCTGATCAATGATGTAGCCCAAGTAATGGACCCTGTCCATGACGAAGGAGAATTTTTCCAAGTTGGCATATAGCTTGTGTTGTCGCAGGGTGTGCAGAACCTACTAAATATGCTGCAAGTGTTCGGCCCAAGTCTTGCTATAAATGAGAATGTCATCCAGATACACCACTACAAAATTATTGGTGAATGGTCCCCGGAGCATTTGTCAAACCAATGGGCATGACCAACCATTCAAAAAGGCCTTCCTTTGACTTGAAGGCAGTCTTCCATACATATGTCTGTTCTATTGGGACCTGGTGGTAGCCAGACTTCAGATCAATCTTACTGAAGTATTTAGCCCCCGTGAGTTGATCAAGGAGGTCGTCGATTCGGGGAATCGGGTACTGGTTTCTGACTGTGATTTTATTCAGAGCTCGGTAATCAATGTAGATTCGTCAGGTTCCATCTTTCTTCTATACCAGCACGATTGGGCTTTCGCAAGGTGATGAGTTGGGACGGATGTGCCCCTTGTGGCGCAGTTCTTAGATTTGTCGCTTGATCTCCTCATTCTCTAACAGAGAGTGACGATAGACTGGCCCATTGGGAAGTGGTGCACTGGGGGTCAGATCCATGGGGTGCTTGAATTGACAGTGTAGAGGTACCCCGATAGGTGAGGAGAAGATATCCGAGTATTCTTCCACAACCTTATCTACTTGCTTCTGCTGTGTGGAGAAGTCAGCCGCAAAGACCTTGGATGTGGCTTAGATCTTTCTCTTATTCTAAGAGCAAATAACGAAGAATACAAACTTCCCCGTCTCAGAGATGACCTTCCTGCATTGCTTAGCAGAGATCAAGAAAATAACACTAGGTGGGACTACCTCATGTATCCTGTACAATTTTATGTTCAAAGTAATAATAACACTACGAGGCCGAGACTCATATACAACATGACGTTTCCATAAATAAGGTTGGCCCAAAATAATATCACATACTTCGAGAGGAGAAACATCACACAATACCTTGTCTTTGAAGGGCTTGATGCCATATGATAGTCGACACTGTTGACTAATGCAGAGATCGCTTCCTTGGCAGAGCCATCCAATGGTGTAGGGTTGTGGGTGAGGCGTTGTGGGCAGGGCCAACAGCTTGACGATCTCTACAGAGATGAGGTTCTTCTGGCTACCGCTATCAACGATGAAGTG
Source organism: Picea engelmannii (assembly GCA_009831015.1). Lineage (NCBI taxonomy): Eukaryota > Viridiplantae > Streptophyta > Pinopsida > Pinales > Pinaceae > Picea > Picea engelmannii. The sequence continues at coordinate 29,676 of ML844769.1, read as the reverse complement.
CAACGGGGTGCCTTTTACCCACATTTGCGAATGGAAGAGGCGCTCTCCTTCTGGCTCGTCGGGTTCACCAGGCTGAAGCTTGGTGGTAGCAACGGTGGCACTGGGTTCCGCATCAATGATCCGTCTTCCCCTTTTTGGTTCTGGCTCAGAGTCAGAATCTGCATCTGATTCAGAGGCTTTCACTTCGGCCACCAACGACTGCTTTGAGCGACAATCAACATTGTTATGCCAAGGGCTCTTATGGAAGTCACACCATTTCCCGGTATCTCTCTTTGTCTTTCTAGCGTCCTTCTTTTCTTGCAGCTTGGACTGGTTGTCTTGATACTGTCAATCTTTGCTCTGTCCTTTGTTCTGTGGGTTGGGGCCGCCCTTTCCTGGCTTTTGTTGTGAGGGGTTCCCAGGCCCAAATTGTTGCGTCTTTTGTTTGAGCTTCTGCTCGATTTTGACGGCATATCGGTAGGCCGCGCCCAAGGATGAGATGTCCAGAAATTCCATTTTTATCTGGATGTATCTATGCAGAGCACCGTGATACTTGAGCACCAGATGTCGCTTCGAATCTTTGATACCCAGCTTGGTGCGCAAGGTATGGAAGATATTTATGAAATCTGGCACTGCTTGGTTTCTTTCTTACCATAGTGTGGTCCATTTGGTATATAAGTCGTCATAACTTTCGACAGGGTAGTATTGTTCCTTAATAGAATACCTGAAGAAATCCTAGGTGGATGTGATTGTAAATAACGAGGGTTCATCTGTTTCCTTTTGCTCACAGAACATTTCCCACCAATCTTTGTCATGTACGACATTCTTTCTGCAAGTGAAACCAAACTTTGTCTCCCACCTGAAACTTATGTGGCACCCGATGTTGATCATGGTGTTGTTTGTACTTGTCATTGGACTTCTGTAGGATATCCTGAACTTGTTGGCAGATGTGCTAGATTCGCTCAATGAACCGGGTGGCTTTGTCAGCTTCAGTTGGAACAAGAGATGATTCGGTCGAGGTGACCGCAAGGGGAAGTGCAACATCTATGGGACCCAATGGTTGGAATCCTAACCACACCTGAAAGGGGTTGTGGCCGATTGAGCTATGTAGGGTTCGGTTGTAGCTATGCTAGATATAGAGAAGACTCTCATCCCATGTGCGAGGGTGCTTTGAATTATACATGCGAAGGATATGCACAACCATTCGATTTACGACTTTGGTTTGACCATCTGTTTGGGGGTGAAGGCCGTGGATTTGGTTAGCTTGGTGTCCAACAATGACCATAGGGTCGACAAGCATGTGCTCAGAAATCGAATGTCCCTATATGAGACAATGGTTTGTGGGAGTCCAGAATGTACCTAGACCCATTCAAAGAATATCTTGGCAGTGGCCTCTGCTGTGATGCTCTTCTTGTAGGCAACCAGAATCACCATCTTAGAAAAGCGATCAACAACCACAAAAACACAGTCGTTTCTCTACTTGGTGGACGAGAGGCTCGACATGTAGTCCATTGATATGGATTCCCATGGCCTGTCAGGAGTAGGAAGAGGGGTGTACAAGCCCTGTTTCTTAGTGGTTGGTTTGGAAATAACGCAGGAAGTGCAGGACTTGATATACTTGCTGACCTATTGTCGGAGTTTCGGCCAGTAGAAATTTTTCTGTAGCATCGCCACTGTCTTTTCGATGTCGAAGTGTCCTGCCACCCGACTGTAGTGGGCTTCCCAAATCATCTTCGATCGCTCACTTGATGGAACACAAATATGTCCCAGACGACACAACAATCCATCTCGAAGATATAAATTATTGACAACTATGTTTGCACCCAACATTTGGTAGGTGGTGGCGAAGTCTGGGTCTATCTCATAGAGTTGGGGCCATCCAGAGGTCTCATGGCCGCAAGAGTCTAGCACCATGGTGAGTGTCACGACTGGTGGTCTGCTGAGGCAATTAACGACGCGATTGGTGCTTCCTGTTTTATACTTGATGTTGAGGTGGAATCGCTACAGGTATGTGGACCACTTTTGATGGTGGTCATTCTGGAATTTTTCCTTTGTTTGCATAAACTGTAGTGGCTTGTGATCAGTGTGTATGACTGTCTCCTTCCCAAGAATGTAATGTCTCCACTGGCAGCAGGATTTCACAATGGAGTACATTTCTTTGTCGTAAGTAGGGTACTTACGAACAACATTTGATAGTGTCTCACTATGATAGGCCACGGGGTGGCTGTGCTGAGTGAGAACGATGCCCACAACATAGTTTGAAGCATTTGTCTTGATCTCAAAGGGATGCTGCAAGTCTGGTAGTGAAAGTACTGGGGATGACAAAAAACACTGCTGCAAATCATCGAACGCTTGTTGTTGGGACCGGCCCCATGAAATTTTTTCCTTACCACCACCCCTGGTGATTTGGCTGAGGGTCCATGCAATATGGGAGAATCCCAACACAAACCTGCCATAGAAATTGGCAAGGCCCAAGAAGCTCCGAAGCTCAGTGAGTGTGGTTGGGGCTAGCCAGTCACGGATGACTTGGATCTTGGCTAGATCCACATGTACACCATGTTGATCAATGATGTAGCCCAGGTAATGGACCCTTTCCATGCTGAAGGATCATTTTTCCAAGTTGGGGTATAGCTTGTGTTGTCGCAGGGTGTGCATAACCTATTGAATATGCTGCAAGTGTTCGGCCCAAGTCTTGCTGTAAATGAGAATGTCATCCAGATACACCACTACAAAATTATTGGTGAATGGTCGCATGATATCATCCATCATCCTCATGAAAGTGGCCGAAGCATTGTCAAACCAAAGGGCATGAACAACCATTCAAAAAGACCTTCCTTTGACTTGAAGGCAGTCTTCCATACATTTGTCTGTTCTATCGGGACCTGGTGGTAGCCAGACTTCAAATCAATCTTACCAAAGTATTTATCTCCCGTGAGTTGATCAAGGAGGTTTTCGATTTGGGGAATCGGGTACTGGTTTCTGACTGTGATTTTATTCAGAGCCTGGTAATCAATGCAAAGTCGCCAGGTTCCATCTTTTTTCTGTACCAGCACGATTGGGCTCTCGCAAGGTGATGAGCTGGGACGGATGTGCCCCTTGTGGAGCAGTTCTTGGATTTGTTGCTTGATCTCCTCATTCTCTAACAGAGAGCGATGATAGACTGGCCCATTGGGTAGTGGTGCACCGGGGGTCAGATCCATGGGGTGCTTGACCTGGCAGTGCAGAGGTACCCTGGTAGGTGAGGAGAAGATATTCAGGTATTCTTCCATGATCTTATCTACTTGCTTCTGCTGTGTGGAGAGGTTGGGTGCAAAGACCCTGGATGTGGCTGTGATCTTTCGATTATTCTGAGAGAAAATCACGAAGATGACAAACTTCCCCGTTTGAGAGACGACCTTCCTGCATTGCTTAACAGAGATAAAGGAAATAACACTAGGTGGGACTGCCTCAGGTATCCTATAAAATTTCCTGTTCAAAGTAATAATAACACTATGAGGCCTAGACTCATATACAACATGATGTTTCCATAAATAAGGTTGGCCCAAAATAACATCACAAACTTTGAGAGGAGCAACATCACACAATACCTCGTCTTTGAAGGGCTTGATGTCGTATGACAATCGACACTGTTGGCTGACACGAAGATCGCTTCCTTGGCAGAGCCATCCAATGGTGTAGGGTTGTGGGTGAGATGTTGTGGGAAGGGCCAACCGCTTGACAACCTCTGCAAAGATGAGCTTCTTCTGGCTACCACTATCAATGATGAAGTGCAGCGGGGTGTCTTTTACCCACATTTGCGAATGGAAGAGGTGCTCTCCTTCTTCTGGCTCATTTGGTTCACCAGGCTGGAGCTTGGTGGTAGCAATGATGGCACTGGGTTTCAAATCAATGATCTGTCTTCCCCTTTCTGGTTCTGGATTAGAGTCAGAATCCGCATCTGATTCAGAGGCTTTCACTTCGGCCACCAACGACTGCTTTGAGCGACAATCAACAATGTTATGCCAAGGGATCTTATAGAAGTCACACCACTTCCCGGTATATTTCTTTGTCTTTCCAGTGTCTTTCTTTGCTTGCATCTTGGATTGGTTGTCCTGATACTGTCCATATTTTCTATGTCCTTTGTTCTGTGGGTTGGAGTCTCCCTTTTCTGGCTTTTGTTGTGAGGGGTTCCCAGGCCCAAATTGTCGCATCTTTTGTTTGAGATTTTGCTAGATTTTGACGGCATATCTATAGGCCACGCCCAAGGATGAGATGTTTAGAAATTCCATTTCGGTCTGGATGTATTTATGCAGATCACTACGATACTTGATCACCAAATGTCGCTTTGAATATTTAATACCCATCTTGGTGCGCAAGGTATGGAAGATTTTTGTGAAATCTGGCATTGCTTGGTCTCTTTCTTGCCGCAGTGTGATCCATTTGGTATATAAGTCGTCATAACTTCCGACAGGGTATTATTGTTCCTTAATAACATCCCTGAAGGAATCCCAGGTGACTGTGATTGTAAATAATGAGGGTTCCTCTATTTCCTTTCGTTCACAGAACGTTTCCCACCAATCTTTGACATGGGGGACGACTTTGAAAAGCGCAAAAGTAATCTTTTATCTATTCGAGAAGTTATGGATAGAGAAATATGTTAATGTTTATGCTATTATTATAGTTCTTTGCATTTCAATAGATAAGAGCATAATAAGAACAAGATCACTGAGAAAGAGCATAATAAGAACAAGATCACTGAGAAATACACATTCACAAGAGACACAACATTTATCCTGGGAAACCGTCTAGGGGAAGAAAACCCAACAAAAACTTCCTTATCATAAGTAGCTTATACAATGTTTAAGAGATAACTCAAACCAATACAGAAAGTCCTCCACAAGAGATGTGCCACTCTTCTTCTCCTCTCTCTGGTAATTGCAACTTGCCTCATAAGAGAATGAGCAAGTGAGTTGTGTGTTTGAAGTGAGGCGCTAGCCTCTTATTTATACAAGACTGGCATGTGTGAAAGGTCACAACTGGCAGGGCCGACCTCTCACTCTGGGTGGGTAAACCCACCTTTAATTAATTCTGGGTCTTCCATAATAACTGCTGGGGCCGACTTCTTATTCCGCCCTTTGTAATTTCCGATGACCAATCCGCAAAAGGGGATTTGGTCCTTATACAATTACCGACATGATTAATCCACAATGGGGATTAATCCAATAACAATAATAATAATAATGACATGATTAATCCACAATGGGGATTTAATCCAATAATAATAAGAATGCTCTTCGCAGTTACATTATTTCAACAAAATACCCTTCTAGCAGATTCAACCACTTATCTACAACATCTGCGTCTATTTGACCTTAAAATATAGGAATATCGAAGTTTATTTTTACCTTGAAGGGGGTGGCGCCTCCACTCGAAGAAGATGCGTTGCCTGTTGGTAGCTGTCGAAGGATTTACGCGAAACTATCCATCATCTCGTTCCTCTATTGCATGAGGGATTCCTCAATCAACAGTTTGAAAGGATCTCCTGTCGCATCATATTTATTTTCTCCTGCATTGAGAGGTCGCTTGGGCGTGCGAGAGCTTTTGTCCTCAAGAGAAACAATCTCAAGACCCAACTCTTTGTACTCTGACCTCATTGGGGACATGCATTAAGACAATAAGGAGCATACCGCTATGATACCACTGATCTAGATTTTATGAGAGGAAAAAAATGAATACAGATTATTAACAGATTCTTAGTACAAAATAACATAGATACAGTAAAACTGGTTTTCTATTCAATAATAAAATAAGCTGAAATTGTAAAATGCAGCGGAAACAAGCTTGTTGGAATGGTGGCGGATTATCTCTAAGAAGAGATGTGACGGATGGGCTCATTCTCAAGAAGATAATTACAATGAGGCTCTAAAACCTAACCCTAGGAGATGAAGCACCAAAAGTCATGTGGGACCCGTTTGGGTAAGTTAGTACATTAACTTCCCATGGTCGTAACTTTTGCATACAATCTCCGTTTTAGGCGTATGATATCCCGTTGGAAAGGTATCATCAAGGAGATTCATTTTGAGGCCTCAAACATGTTGTAGGATATAATTGAGAAGATCTATCATGAAAACCTTCATTTTGGCCCTAGAAGTGAAAACTGCTAAAAATAGTAAATTGCCAAAATTGCCAAAAAATTGTTTTGAGCCAGTTGGAAAAGGTGGTTGGCCATCGATATTCATCTGGATCAATCCTCCCTCCTTAGGAAGCAATGGTCTCCATTGCATTGATTTCCCCCATTAGATGAGGAAATTTCCGTTGAATTTGGCCCTGGGTGAGCCATTTGCCTTGGTGCAGGAGTTGCCCTGCTTTGACGACTCGATAAAGATGGATCATTTGCTGTCGAGTTCCATTGATTTGTGTTTCCACAATATGATCACTATATGCATGTTGGATGCAGTCGGGGTTGAGCTCTGTTGGTGTCATCTATTCTGCTACGTCTGAGGTGTCCAATAATGGTGGAAAATAAGGGCGAAGGAGATCCACTTTGAACACTGGGTGTAGGCCAAGGAAAGGAAGAATGTTGAGCTCAAAAGAATTATCTCCCATGGCCTTGGTGATGGTGTACGACCCATAACGAAGTGGGCGAAGCTTTCGATGGGGTCCTGTAAGGCATTGTTTCTGCAAGTGCAACCAAACTTTGTCTACCACCTGAAACTTATGTGGCACCCGATGTTGATCATGGCGTTGTTTGTACTTGTCATTGGACTTCTGTAGGATATCCTAAACCTGTTGGCGGATGTGTTGGATCCGCTCAATCAACCAGTTGCTTTGTCAGCTTCAGTTGGAATAGGAGATGAGTCAGTCGAGGTGACCGCAAGGGGAAGTGCAACATCTATGGGACCCAATGGTTGGAATCCCAACCACACCTGAAAGGGGATGTGGCCGATTGAGCTATGCAGGGCTTGGTTGTAGCTATTCTGGATGTAGGGAAGGCTCTCATCCCATGTGCGAGGGTGCTTTGAATTATAAATGTGAAGGATATTCACAACCATTCAATTTGGCCATCTGTTTGGGGGTGGAAGGCCATGGATTTGGTTAGCTTGGTGTCCAACAATGACTAGAGGCTCAACTAGAATGTGCTGAGAAATAGGATGTCCCTATATGAAACAATGGTTTGTGGGAGTTCATAATGTACCCAGACCCATTCAAAGAATATCTTGGTAGTGGCCTCTGCTGTGATGCTCTTCTTGCAGGAAACCAGAATCGCCATCTTATAAAAACGATCAACAACCACAAAAACACATTTATTTCTTGGTGGATAGGAGGCCCGACATGTAGTCCATTGATATGGATTCCCATGGCCTGTCAGGAGTATGAAGAGGGGTGTACACGCCCTGTTTCTTATTGGTTGGTTTGAAAATAGTGCAGGACCTGATATACTTGCTAACCTCTTGTCGAAGTTTCGGCTAGTAGAAATGTTTTTGTAGCATCGCCACTGTCTTTTCGACGCTGAAGCATCCTGCCACCCGACTGTAGTGGGATTCCTAGATCATCTTCACTCGCTCACTCGCTTGATGGAATATAGATATGGCCCAAATGACACAACAACCCATCCTGAAGTTAGAAATTATCGACAACTATGTTTTCACCCAACATTTGGTAGGTGGTGGCGAAGTCTGAGTCTATCTCATAGAGTTGGGGCCATCCAGAGGTCTCATGGCCACAAGATTCTAGCACCATGGTGAGTGTTGTGACTGGTGGTCTGCTGAGACAATTAGCGATGCGATTGGTGCTTCCTGTTTTATACTTGATGTTGAGGTGGAATTGCTGCAAGTATGTGGACCACTTTTAATGGCGGTCATTCTGCAATTTTTCTTTTGTCTGCATAAACTGCAGTGGCTTGTGATCAGTGTGGATGACTGTCTTCTTCCCAAGAATGTAATGTCTCCACTAGCGGGAGACTTTCACAATAGAGTACATTTCTTTGTCATAAGTAGGGTACTTACAGACAACATCTGATAGTGTCTCACTATGATAGGCCACGGGGTGGCCGTGTTGAGTGAGAAAGACGCCCACACCATAGTCTGAAGCATTTGTCTCGATCTCAAAGGGATGTTGGAAGTATGGTAGTGAAAGTACTCAGGATAAGCACAAGCGCTGCTTCAAATCATTGAACACTTGTTGGGACCGACCCCACACAAATTTTGTCTTACCACCACCCTTGGTGATTTCGCTGAGGGCCCATGCAATATGGGAGAATCACAACACAAACTTGCGGTAGAAATTGACAAGGCCCAAGAAGCTCTGGAGATCAGTGTGTGTGGTTGGGGCTGGCCAGTCACTGATGACTTGGATCTTTGATGGATCCACATGTATGCCATGTTTATCAATGATGTATCCCAGGTAATGGACCCTGTCCATGCCAAATGAACATTTTTCCAAGTTGGCATATAGCTTGTGCTACCGCAGGGTGTGCAGAACCTACTGAATATGCTGCAAGTGTTCGGCCCAAGTCTTGCTGTAAATAAGAATGTCATCTAGATACACTGCTACAAAATTATTGGTGAATGGTCACAGGATATCGTCCATCATCTTCATGAAAGTGGCCGAAGCATTTGTTAAACCAAAGGGAATGACCAACCATTCAAAAAGGCCTTCCTTTGACTTGAAGACAGTCTTCCATACATCTGTCTGTTCTATCGGGACCTGGTGGTAGCTAGACTTCAGATCAATATTACTGAAGTATTTATCCCTTGTGAGTTGATCAAGGAGGTCGTGGATTCATGGAATCAAGTATCGGTTTATGGCTGTTATTTTATTCAGAGCTCGGTAATCAATGCAGAGTCCCCAGGGTCCATCTTTCTTCTGTACCAGCATGATTGGGCTCCCACAAGGTGATGAGATGGGACAGATGTGCCCCTTATGAAGGATTTCTTGGATTTGTTACTTGATCTCCTCATTCTCTAACAGAGAGCGATGATAGACTAGCCCATTGGGCAGCGATGCACCGGTGGTTAGATCGATGGGTTCCTTAACCCGACAGTGCAGAGGTACCCCGGTAGGTGAGGAGAAGATATCTGAGTATTCTTCCATGACCTTATCTACTTGCTTCTTCTATGTGGAGAGGTCAACTGCAGAGACCCTAGATGTGGCTGTGATCTTTCACTTATTCTGAGAGTGAATCACGAAGATGACAAATTTCCCCCTCTGAGAGATGGCCTTCCTGCAATTCTTAGCAGAGATAAAAAAAATAGCACTAGGTGGGACTGCCTCAGGTATCCTGTACAATTTCCTGTTCAAAGTAATAATAACACTATGAGGCCGAGACTCATATACAACATGACGTTTCCATAAATAAGGTTGGCCCAAAATAACATCACAAACTTCGAGAGGAACAACATCACACAATACTTCGTCTATGAAGGGCTTGATGCCGTATGAAAGTCGACACTGTTGGTTGACTCAGAGATCGCTTCCTTGGAGGAGCCATCCAATGGTGTAGGATTGTGGGTGAGGCGTTGTGAGCAGGGCCAACCGCTTGACAACCTCTACAGAGATGAGGTTCTTCTGGCTACCGCTATCAACGATGAAGTGCAGCGGGGTGCCTTTTATCCACATTTGCGAATGGAAGAGGCACTCTCCTTCTTCTGGCTCGTCTGGTTCATCAGGCAGGAGCTTGGTGGTAGCAATGGTGGAATTGAGTTCCGTGTCAATGATATGTATTCCCCTTTTTGTTTCTGGCTTAGAGTCAGAATCTGCATCTGATTTAGAGGATTTCACTTCAGCCACCAATGACTGCTTTGAGCGACAATCAACAGTGTTATGCCAAGGGCTTTTATGGAAGTCACACCACTTCCCGGTATCTTTCTTTGTCTTTCCAATGTCCTTCTTTGCTTGTGGCTTGGACTGGTTGTCCTGATACTGTCCATCTTTGCTCTGTCCTTTGTTTTTTGGGTTGGTGCCGCCCTTTCCTGGCTTTTGTTGTGAGGGGTTCCCAGGCCCAAATTGCTGTGTCTTTTGTTTTAGTTTCTGCTCGATTTTGACGACATATCGCTAGACCGCACCCAAGGATGAGATGTCTAGAAATTCCATTTCAGTCTGGATGTATCTATGTAGAGAACCACGATACTTGAGCACTAGATGTCGCTTTGAATCTTTGATACCCAGCTTGGTGCGCAAGGTATGTAAGATATTTGTGAAATCTAGCACTGCTTGGTCTCTTTCTTTTTGCAGTGTGGTCCATTTGGTATATAAGTCATCATAACTTCCGACAGGGTAGTATTGTTCCTTAATAGAATACCTGAAGGAATCCCAGGTGGATGTGATTGTAAATAATGAGGGGTCCTCTGTTTCCTTTTGCTCACAGAACGTTTCCCACCAATCTTTGACATGGGGGAGGACTTTGAGGAGCGAAAAAGTAATATTTTCTCTATTCGAGAAGTTATGGACAAAAAATTACCCTTCTAGAAGATTCAACAACTTGTCTAAAACATCTGCGTCTATATGACCTTCAAATATAGGAATATCGAAGTTTATTTGTACTTTGAAGGGGGTGGTGCCTCCGCTCGAAGAAGGTGCGTCGCTTGTTGGTAGCTGCCGAAGGATTTGCGTGAAACTATCCATCATATCGTTCCTCTATTGCGTGAGGGATTCCTTAATCAATAGTTTGAAAGGATATCATGTCTTGTCATCTTTATTTTCTCCTACCATGAGAGGTCGCTTGGGCATGCAAGAGCTTTTGTCCTCAAGAGAAACAATCTCAAGACCTAACTCTTTGTACTCGGACCTCGTTGGGGACATGCATTAAGAGGACAAGGAGCAGATCGCTCTGATACCACTGATCCGGATTTTATGAGTTGAACAAAATGAATACATATTATTAACATATTCTTAGCACAAAATAACATAGCTACAGTAGAACTGGTTTTCTATTCAATAATGAAATAAGATGAAACTGTAAAATGTAGCGGAAACAAGCTTGTTGGAATGGTGGCGGCTTATCTCTGAGAAGAGATGTGACGGATGTGCTCATTTGCAAGAAGATCATTAAAATGAGGTTTTGAAGGCCTTTTACAATAAACAGGAATGCAAAAAACCCTATACATCCAAAAACCTAACCCTATGAGATGAAGCGTCAAAAGTCACGTGGGCCCCGTTTGGGTAAGTTAGTACATTAACTTTCCGGGGTCGTAACTTTTGCATACGATCTTCATTTTAGGTGTATGATATCCCATTGGAAAGGTATCGTCAAGGAGATTTATTTTTGGGCCTCAATCATCCCATAACATATCATTGAGAATCTCGATCCCGGAAAACCTTCATTTAGGCCCTCAAAATGGCTGTGGAAGTGAAAACTGCTAAAAATAGTAAATTGCCAAAATTGCCGGAAAACTATTTTGAGCCAGTTGGAAAAGGTGGTTGGTCATCGATATCCATCCATATCATTGAAACTTGGGAGCATGAAGAGTCTAAGGTCCATAACATAGAAGGATTTGTCTTGTGGTCGGTATGGAACAAAAAATCCCACTGTAGAGGGATAGGAAGCATAACTTGTTATATTAAAAAGAGCATTTCTCCTCACATTCAACTTCATAAGATTGACCCTCTCAATTAGTACATTTGGATAGAAATTTCAGACACCAATTCTAAGATGTATATAGAAATTTGTTATTTTGCACCTATTAATTCTATATTTTATAAGAAAAACAATCTAGATAACAATTGCCCCTATAATAATTTTGAACAAGATATTTATAGTTTGAAAAATGAAGGTAATATCCTCTTGCTTGGAGACTTTAATGCTAGGACTGTAATTAAACAAGCTACTCTTTTAAGTACTGATTCCAACCATAATCGTTTATGGCTAGATGAGGACCTTGTTTTATCTAACAACTACAAAAGAAGCTCTGAAGACCTGATTGAGAATTTGTTTGGTTCTGAGTTGGTCAAGCTCTGGAGCTCTCAAGACCTAATAATTTGCAATGGAGTAATGAAGTGGCCAAACTCCAACCAAATGACTTGTATTCATGGGCTAGGTAGTAGTGTTGTAGATTATGTGATATCCAATATCCCCATTTCCAACCAAATAACAACTTTTGACCTTTTAAATGACCATGAGCCTGACTATGATCATAAACCTTTAACCCCAACTCTAAACTTTTCCATGCATAGGAGCACCATTGAAGAGAATTCTGATAATAAAAGGAATTTTCACTTTGACACAAGTAAAGTTGACATTTTCTTAAAGGATTTAAATAGTAAATTAAATCTCCTAACTTATAAGTACAACATTAAATCTCATAATTTTACAACTACCCTTTCCACTTCTATTAACAAGTTCTCTTTCGATTTGTCTTATAAAAAGAATAATAGAACGACCAATCCTTGGTATGATAAAGAATGTAAAATTTATAGGAAATCCATTAGGGATGCTTCTAATGAGTCCTTAAAACTCGTTAATATCAATACGTAAACAACCCTAATTAAAATGAAAGAAAAGTACTATATCAATAAAAGACAAAAGCAACTTTCACAACTATATAAGCTGGATCCTAAAAAGTTCCGGAGTCAAATTCTAAACTGCAATACTAAAGAAAATAATAGGATTTCTTTAAGGGACTGAAATTCCTACCTTAAAAGTCTTTACGAGTTCTCTAATGTCATGGATACCATTCATATTGTCCTTACTAAGAAAGAAGTGTTTTCTTTATATGACATAGAGTTTGAGGTTAAGCGACTTGAAAATGGGAAAGATAAGGACATTGAAGGCTACCAAGCTGAAATGTTTGAAATCAAAGGGCCTATCCTTATCCCTCACTTACACAAGATCTTCAATTTAGCAATCAAACAAGGCTTCCCTAAACCTTGGATGAAAAACCTCATTGCTCATATTTTAAAAAATGGGGATAGAAACATTCCCTCTAATTATAGGACCATTATGATTAGTCGAATTTTAGCCAAGATTTATGGAATTATTTTGGAAAATAAGATTAGCCTTTGGCTAGAAAGTCACGGTAAAAGAGCTAAAGGCCAGGTTGGGTTTAAGAGATATCATTCAACCGTGGACTATCTTGTTACCTTTAGGATCATTGCAAAGGAGTTTCACAATACTAAAACCAATCTTTTTTGTTGTTTTGTTGACTTTATAAAATATTTTGACATGGTTCTTAGGAAACACCTTTGGTGTAACATCCCACCCTTGCGCGCTTTGAGTGACTTATTCTTTGAGGAAACTTGCTTGCAAGTGATCCAGATTATTATACTATTGGTCGTTTGATTATGATTATTAGGAATTATGGATATGATGATATGTTATTTTGTGTATTTACATAAACAAGTGCTATTGATTGGGTTCTCTTGAGTGTGCAGGACTTTGGACCTCGAGGATGCAGAGGCATCGATGAAACCCCTTGGACTTTGGATCGAGTCAGGGAGTGGACTATTGGGTTTGGATTGTTGTTGATATGACATATGTACATATGATGAGATGTTTTGATGATTGATTACTATTGCTGACATGATTTGTTGATGATGCAGGCTGACGATAGCTTGCCGACCAGAATCACATGTGGAGTAGAGGAGTCACACACGATAACCAAAGACTTTGAGGAATAGGTGTGGAAAACAACACTGCCACAACTTACTACCACTCCCGCCATGGCTCGAACTATAGGTTAACGATTACCTAGTTCGAGAAGACCCACGATGTCATGAGGGAAGACTGTGACAGTCGCTCACGATGAATTTAGGGGGCACGCAATAAGGCAGAGGCCTTATTCCTTAGAGGCCCTTAGTCTCCAACAAGATCACCTATCAGAGTATTGACTCCAGGGGTTTTTGATGTCTACCAAGTCAGTCAAGAGGTGAGTGGCACCCTTGGAGCACGTAGTGCGTCTTGAAGGGCACATCGCACAAGGAAACAGAAAGAGGCGAGTGGCACTCTTGGAGCATGTAGTGCATCTTGAAGGGCACGTTGCTCAAGGAAAACGAAAAAAGGGCGAGTGGCGCCCTTGGAGCACCTAGTGTGTCATGAAGGGAACATTGCTATTTCAACGGGTAAGTGAAGAAACCTAGTCGACCTTAAAACGAATGATGTGATAAGTGAGTTTTAAAAACAATTTCCCTAATAAAAATGTCGCCCAACCTAGTGAAATTAAAATCTAGGTCTAAGTAACACAGGTGGTCAAAAAAATAATAATAATCATAATTAAACATGTAACAAGGAGGGGGTAAGAAATTTAATTAAATTATTAAAATCAAATTACAATGGGGGGTTAAAATTTTAAAAGGGAAATGATTGTTTTATCTACATATGCTGATTTAATTTTTAATTAAAAAGAAAAAGGGGTAAATGGTTTTTTTTCTACACCTACTAATTTGAGTTTTAGTTAAAAAGAGAAAAGGGGGAAACTTAAAAGAAATAGGAAACTAAAGGTAAAAAGGGGAAACATAAAGAAAAAGGGGAACGTAAGGAAAAAGTTGAATGTCTAACTTAGTAAGGAATCTTGTCTTTAAGAACTTTCTAATTATGAACTCAACTAGGAATTTGGTAAGTGCTTAAGTCATTTAAGATGTGTAATGGAATATTGGGATACCAAGGAATGTTTTTAAGAATGTTTTTTGGTGGGTGAGGGAAATATGAATAATTGAATAATTAATGAAATTAATTTTTGGTGCAACCAAGGGGATGGGTGACATGTGTACGGGGGAGGTTTTTCTGATTAAATTAATGAAAAAGAAATTAAATGAAAAATTGAGAAAGAAATCACTAAAAACTCTATAAAAAGGATGGAGAAGGAGGGGTATGGATCTGATCTTTATGCGTAACGTTACGCTGTTGAATTTTTGTCTTGGTTGGAATTATCTTGTGGGAGTTGGGATACCCAACACGGGTAACGAGTGGTAGCTCGACCTTGCG
>ML844769.1:715-14727 GCA_009831015.1 Picea engelmannii | reverse complement strand
GGGGAAGAAGATTACCCCTAGTGTTGGCTGGGAGGTACCGATGAGGTCACATCGGTCGACAAGCAGAAGCTGGACGAAGCACGCGCGAGACATAAACTACTAAGAAATCACATTTTTCTAAAGTATGTCAGTTTAATTGTTACTTGCAATGAATTTAAATTTACTCATGTTAGTTCTCTATGCTTGTTCAATATTTCATTTCCATGCGCTATCTTGCACCTGCTTTCCTATGGTATTGTAATCCCCTAGCTTGTTGTTTTCTGATAGATTTCCTTTGGCGAACCCCAACTTCTAATTTGCTTGATGTTTTCTGATGTATTTCCTTTGGCGAACCCTAACTTCTGATTTCAGTAACTTATTTGTGTGGGTTTATTGATTATTATGATTAGATTGTGCTTTATCTTCTGCCATTATCCCTAGGTCATTAGTCCATGCCTGAGTAGTTGTTCAGGAGCCGAATCGACGGTCGTCACTTCAATGTTTATAGACCTATAGATTCTAATGCTCTGCTTATCTGTGCATGGATGATGAGCGAAGAATAATTTTTCTCAGCTATATATCCCTTACCTATCTTTGTGCCATGTTGATTAAAAATTTGATTTTATCTGCGTTTTAATTGTTGAAACTTGGATAAACCCCTGAGTCTTGAATGCCAAATCTCTACGCTTTCTTGTGATTGTTTACATCTGCATTTTTTGGTGGTTGATTTCTTCTTTGTTTTTCTGTGATGTATTTTCTATGAATTTTCTTGGAGTCTTTACTCAACCTTTACATAACATATTCACCTTGATTCTCATGGCTCATTACCCAGATTTTCCCTTATGACTTCCGTGGCCCTTCCCCACCACTATTTACTTGGAACCTAATTCGTTTTACTTAGCTCAAATCGTTTTCCCCAAGTCTTTACACAATGAATCAATTAGATGTAAGTTCTGTAAACAGAGGAGCTAAATAATGTAATTTTTATAGTTATTACAGTGAATCTATGTACAACATGTCTGTACCTAGACATAATTTTTTGCTAGTGAATTTCATTTTGTGTTACCTGCGTATTTATGAACCCCAAATGCCAATGAATTTCATTATTGTTGCACCTGCATTTTTAACATTTAATTGATAGTGGATTTACGCTATCAATGACAACGATTAATATCTAATTGCATTTTGATATCAGACTGTGTGTTTACCATCAAAATGTCTGTGTTTTTATATATAATTATGCCAACTTTATCATTTATTTACTCTGCTAAATTACATTTATATGACTATGTTTTATCCCGCAGATAATTTTTGTTAATAGACCGTCACTTTTAATAGACAAAATTACGTTTTGATTTCATAGCCATTCATCCAATAAATGTTGGACAACAAATCAATATTCCTGGTTAAAATACAACGGATCTATACACCACGTGTTTATATGACAATGTTTTTAATGGTGTTTATTATACTTTATATGAAAACGTGTTTGTCAATTGCTTATATGATAGACAATACCCTTCTCTATAGGCAATGAGATCTCAGCTAGACAACCACGTAATTGTTAGGTATTGTTACGTAATTGATAGTGAATTCAATGATAATGATATGTGTAATTGTCACATATTGTTAGGTAGCAAATTCCATCATTTTAGGTTGTGTTGTGGTTGCTGTATATAAATGTTGACAACAAAATTAAGGATAATGGTATGTGTAATTGATGCATATAGAAGGTAGGGCGTGCCTGTGAATTCAATATAATAGACAACAAATTCGTACTTTGAATGAGAGCGATTATATACATTGTTGTATGACAATAATTATTCATTAGACCGCTAATTCATACAATAAATATTCAATGGAAAACCATCTCATTTTGTTAGACAACATTCTCATTAATTGATAGCCATAAATTATCTAGACAACAATATATTTGTTTAATCCCTTACTGGGAGAAAAAATCATATATATTAATCCCTTGCTAAATTCCTGTTTATTGTTATTCCTTTTTATGGGTTAGAGATACAATAAATAACGATTTCCTTTTGATAAACAACAATATTTGGTAGATATCCATGTCATGGTTGAACCACGATTTGCTGGGCGATTCACCCCGTACATACCCAGTGTTATCAACAAGTTTTTCTATATATTTATCTTTAGTTTTTCCAATAGATGTATGAGTGAGACTGGTTAATAGACATTGACTATTGTTAGACAATGATTCCGTTCGCAGAGAATTTATTGCTTTGAAATTAATTATCATTACTCAGATTGATTATAGATTGATAGATTAATCTTGTATTAATTGTGCAGGATTGCCATAAATTAGTTTGGAAATAAAAACAAATTCGTAGAATTTAGAATCTTGTTGTATAAAATGAATCTGTCCATTTTTATTGCGTTGAATCTAAAAATGAGATATTAGTACAATTCACATAATGTCTTCATGGAATAATAATTTATTGTCAATAGGAAGATAGTCTAATTCGAATTGGGTCAAGAAGAATTATTTATAGTTAATTGATGGTAGCTCGTTCCAATGCTAGGGCGTGTATTTGTTTTTTAAAACTTGTTCTACTAATCATTATAGCCTCAAGCTCGGCAACCCGATTTTCCGATCTAATTTGGTGATATCTGGCTAATAAAATACCTAGTGGTTGCTCATTTAAATTGTACGAATGGTCACCAAACATCCCTGATTGCTTGATTGTTTAGAGCTTATTTTTCGTAAGATGTCGCATTTTGTGTATTAGTGTTAATTGGATTTAGGGAACCTTGGATTTTATGTTGGATATAAGGTTGAAGTTTTTGGTTGCGCGTGGGTTCTTGGTGCACCGGTCACAATGCGACGATGTGATCCCTTATGACTGGGTGGTTGCGCGCGTTGAGCGATAAGCACATATGAAACCTGGCTTAGGATCATGCACCTCCAAGGGTGTTTGTTGACTGTAGTGTTTATGATGGTGCTTGTTTGGTAACCTACATGGTGAGTCTCTTGCACGCCGGGAAGGTTCTAATTACTAGTCATCAAAGTCGTTGGGTTGGGTTGTTGATGTTTTCCTTTAGCTATTAGGTGTTGTCTTGCTTGTGTCGGACGAGTAATAGTTTTTATTTGTATTTTAATTATTGCATGTTTCATCCAGTTGCCTGATGTGTTAGTGTTTGAGTCGTTGTTTACTGTTGCCTGATATGCGTGCGCGATGTTCATCGTCAAGCTGCATTGTTTAATTGTTGTCGTTATTGAAGTCCTGCCAAAAAAAAAGAATTTTCATTTTTGCGTTGCGTGCATGTAGTCGTAATGATGGGGATATTACATATGGTATCAGAGCGAGGTTCAACCCTACGACTGTGGATCGCCAGGATTTCCTCTGCAGTGAACCCTTGAGTATTAACCTAGCGCTAATTAAAAATTTAACGTGTCCATGCAGTGATCTCGATTAGAGGACGCCACAGAGGTTCACGACGTGGTGCCATGGAAGGAGGTGTGGCACCTACAGAGGCACCAACACCCTCGGAGTCTAAACCCCAAGTGGAAGAACAAGTCCTTGGGCTGGATTCGATTGATGTAAGGGATGTTGATGGTCTGACAAGGTCCTTCCAGGGATGGTCAGAGGCCTTGATTTACCATCTGTACTGAGATAAGGCTAGGGCGCCTATACCCCTGAGGGTCCACAACGTGCCCAACCAGTACTATTAGATTTCACCGTGAACTCGAGAAGGTCAAATTTCTCGAGTTCTTTGGTGCCCCGGACGGTGTAGCCACTGAGGCATGGTTGGAGAATATGGCAATGTGCTTCGCACTTCGCGACTATACCTCCAACATGAAGATCCACACGATGGTCTTTTAACTAAAGGGGAGTGCTCTTCTATGGTGGAAGACGCTCCTACCACAATTGAACATGGTCGTCGAGGATGTGTTGTGGGAACTATTCGAGGAACAGTTCCAGTAGATGTATCTTTCTAAGGAATTCAATGAGTGTCAGCTCAATGAGTTCAACGCCTTGTGACAGGGTGACCATACAGTGCCCAAGTATGAGGCTCATTTTTGGAGTTGCTTAGGTATGCTCCGCACCAATTTACCGAGAAACTTAAGGTCAACAAGTTCGTGTTTGGCCTTAATGTTAGGATTCAACTTCTACTTCGGGAACCAGGAGTATTGGACCAAAGAAAGGGTGTTGGACATGTGGGGAGCCACATTACCAGCGTGACTATCTAGTGGAGAGGACTAGAGCATCTGGATTAGCCGGACCCACTACCGTGGGGTATATGGGAAAGGCCCATCAGATTCTTGCAGCGGTGAATTCCAGGCAGAGCACCAGTCGACTGTGCTTGAGACGCCAGGTACTGTCACTAACCTGACCCTTAGTATTTTGATAGATCCCGGTGCTACCGAGAGTTTCATTTCTGGTGCAACGCTAAAAATAATTAAGGTAAAGGCAGTCGAAAAGGATGAGTTTAGATTTGTAGAGATGCCTTAAGGAGCCAAACAGAATGTTGGAGGGAAGGTTACGGGTTGCACCCTTAACCTAGGAGAGTTTTTTCCAGGGCCAACCTGTACGTCATGATCTTGGGATCTTATGACGTCGTGATTGGTATGGACTGGTTGGAATGGCATGAGACGATACTCAATGGTAATATGAAACTGTTAAGCTTGGTCGATGATGAGGGACATAGATGTGTGATTGTAGGTCAGAAACAGGGAGTTTCCCTGAGGTTCATCTCTTCCTTACCACTACGAAAGAGCATGTGCAAGGGATGTAAGATTTATGTGATCGTTGCGTTAAACGAAAAGGGAGTAGCAGAAGGTCTAGAAAACCCTCCGATGGTGAGAGAGTTCGCGGACGTCTTCTTGGAGGAGTTACCTGGGATGCCGCCATAGAGGGAATTGGAATTTACCATAGACATAAAACCGGGGACTGAACCGATAGCAAGAACGACTTATCGGATGTCGACCCCAGAGTTAGCGGAGTTGAGAATGAAAGTGAAGGAGTTGCTAGACCTGGGACTTATATGTCCAAGTGTGTCACCGTGGGGTGCGCCTATTATTTTCATATGAAAGAAGGATGGGTCATGGAGACTCTGCATTGAATACCGTCAATTGAAAAAGGCAACGATCAAGAATCAATATTCATTGCCAAGGATTGATGATTTGTTTGATCAGATGAAGGGTGTGACGGTGTTTTCAAAGATCGACTTGAGATCAAGGTATCACCAGCTACAAATCAAGGAGGATGACGTCCCTAAGACCGCCTTTAAGATGAGGTTTGGAGATTGTGAGTTTATTGTTTTGTCGTTTGGACTGACGAATGACCCAGGGGTTTTTATGGGTTTGATGAACGAGGTGTTCCGCGAGTACTTCGACAAGTTCGTCCAAGTATTCATTGGCGATATTTTTTATTTACTCTTGGATGAAGGAGGAGAATGAAGAGCACTTGTTCTTGGTACTACAGTGTCTGCGAGAAAACAAATTGTATGGAAAATTGTCTAAATGCTCGTTTTACCAATCAAATATTCACTACTTAGGACATGTCATCTCTGGTGAAGGTATCGCCATGGATCCAACAAAGGTCGAGGCTATTATGGAATGGCCTGCGTTGACGAATGTCCTAGAAGTGTGTAGCTTCATGGGTTTAGCATGATACTATTGACACTTCGTCGAGGGATTTTCGAAGATAGCAAATTCGATCACGGAATTGCAGAAGAAGAACAAGAAGTTTGTTTGGAACAAGAAATGCGCGAAAGCATTTCGGAGGCTCAAAGAGCTGTTGACAACAACACTGATACTAAGGGTCCCTGACATGGATGCAAACTTCTTGATATGCACTAACACACCGGACAAGGAAGGCTTAGGCAGAGTCTTGATGCAAGATGGTCGAGTGATCACTTACATCTCGAGAAAGTTGATAAGGCATGAGGAGAACTATGTGACACATGATTTGGAGTGTTAGCCATTGTTTATGCCTTGAGATTTTGGAGACACTACCTTATTGAACGAAAATTCGAACTGAAAACAGACCACTGTGGACTATAACACATCTTTACGCAAAGCGACTTGAACGCGCGAAAACGGTGTTGGTTGGAATTGCTTAGCGAGTACAATTTTGAGATTACTTACATAAAGGGAACAATGAACAGAGTGGTTGATGCGTTGAGTCAGAGACCGCACATATTTCGATGATGCCTCTTCAGACGAATCCACTTGAAAATATTCTAAATTTACAACGCGACGATGACTGGTACAAAGAGGTCAAGGATTTTATCGAACAAAACACAATGATGGTACCAAGATTCATAGGATTTACGTTTGAAGACGATGGATTATTGAGATTTAAAAATTGAATTTATGTACCACCGAACAACGAGTTGAGGAGCTTGATCCTAAACGAGGCTCATAGAGCAGTGTACATGGCTCACTCGAGAGTCACAGGGAAAACCTTAACCTTTATTTTTCTGGAAAGGAATGAAGGCAGACATAGTCAACTACGTGGAAATATGTCTAGATGTCCGTAGGTGAAGGCTGAACATAGACACCCAACAAGATTACTACAACCACACACTATTCCATAATCAAAATGGGAGGTCATTTCGACGGATTTCATTTTTGGATTGCCACTAACGACAAGGATACATGACTCGATTTTTGTGGTAGTCGACACTCTAACGAAGAGTGATTGTTTTATTCCTATATGTACAACGTATCAGGCACCTGACATAGCTATAGTTTTCATCAGCGATATTGTGAGGTTGCATGGCACGCCTATGAGGATTATATCCGATCGAGGATCGGTGTTTACTGGACAATTTTGGATTAGTTTCCAAGAGGCCTTGGGAACCCGACTTAACTTTAGTACTGCATATCACCCGGAGATAGACGGACAGACTGAACGAATGGACATACTGAACGGACAAACCAAATCTTGGAGGACATGTTGTGCATGTACGTGATGGACCAACAAAAGCGCTGGGAGGAATTCTTGCCACTGATAGAATTCACATATAACAATAATTATCAAAGCACCATTAAGATGGTACCTTTCGAGTTTCTTTGTGGGCGATCGTGTCAGATGCCTTGAGTTGGGATCAGCTTGAGGATAGGGTCCTGGTGGGGCCAGAAGTGATCCAAGAAATGGAAGATCAATTGAAAACAATAATACAAGGGATCAAAGAAGCACAGGGTCAACAGAAGAGTTATTCCAATGCGCATCGTGTCGACCGTAGTTACGAAGTTGGCGATAGAGTCATCTTGTGGGTGAAACCACATAAGATTTCGATCAAGTTTGGAAAGGGTGATAAGACTCTCTCCTAGGTTCGTGGGACCTTTCAAGATTGTGGAAAAGAAGGGTCCCGTGGCATATTGACTAGCCTTTCTTGATCCTTGAGGCATATGCACGATGTCTTTCATGTCTCTATTTGAGACATTATGTTAGTGATCCTACACATGTTGGACTTGATTACCTTACAGGTATTGGAAAAGGATGCGCTCACGGATAAGCCAATCGACATCCTGGATCATCGCATTCGACAGCTACGACGTCGAACAATAGATCAGGTCAAGGTCCAGTGGGACAACTATAGTCTGCACTCAATGACCCAGGAGGACGCATATGATATGCACTAGTAGTTTCCATTTTTTTTTGATAGACAAACTTTTTATACTGTGATACACATTATTTCAGCACTTATATACTGTGAAATTTCGGGACGAAGTTTATACCAAGAGGGGGGTGTATGTAACATCCCACTCTTGCGCGCACTAAGCACACTTATTTTTTTAGGACACTTGCTTGCAAGTGATCCAGATTATTATATTATTGGCCATTTGATTATGATTATGAGACATTATGGATACAATGATATGTTATTTTGTGTATTTACATAGACAAGTGCTATTGACTGGGTTCTCCCGAGTGTGCAGGACTTTGGACCTCGAGGATGCATAGGCATCAATGAAACCCCTTGGACTTCAGATCAAGTCAGGGAGTGGACTATTGGGTTTTGATTGTTGTTGATATGACATATTTACATCTGATTAGATGTTATGATGATTGATTATTATTGCTGACATGATTCGTTGATGATGCAGGCTGACAATAACTTGTTGACTAGACTCACATGTGGAGTAGAGGGGTCACGCATGACAACCAGAGACTTTGACGGAGAGGTGTGGACAACATCCTTGCCACAACCTACTAGCACTCCCATCGTGGCTCGAACTGTAGGTTAACGATTACCTAGTTCGAGAAGACCCATGATGATGTGAGGACAGACTGCGATAGTCTCTCATGATGATTCTAAGGGGTGCGCAATAAGTCACTATCGTTATTCCTTAGAGGCCCTTAGTCTCCCACAAGATCACCTAGCAGAGTATTGAATCCAAGGGTTTTTAATGTCTACTAAGTCAGTCAAGAGGTGAGTGGCACCCTTGGAGCACGTAGTGCGTCCTGAAGGGCACATCACACAAGGAAACAGAAAGAGGTGAGTGGCACCCTAGGCCACGTAGTGCGTCTTGAAGGGCATGTCGCGCAAGGAAAACAGAAAAAGGGCGAGTGGCGCCCTTGGAGCACCTAGTGCATCCTGAAGGGCACATCACGATTTCAACGGGTAAGTGAATAAACCTAGTCGGCCTTAAAATGAATGATGTGATACGTGAGTTTTAAAAACAATTTCTCTAAAAAAAATGTCGCTCAACCTAGAGAAATTAAAATCTAGGTCTAAGTAACATAGGTGGTCAAAAAAATAATAATAATCATAATTAAACATGTAACAAGGAGGGGGTAAGAAATTTAATTAAATTATTAAAATCATATTACAATGGGGGATTAAAATTTTAAAAGGGAAATGATTGTTTTATCTACATATGCTAATTTAATTTTTAATTAAAAAGAAAAAGGGGTAAATGGTGTTTTTCTACACCGACTAATTTGAGTTTTAGTTAAAAAGAGAAAAGGGGGAAACTTAAAAGAAATAAGAAACTAAAGTAAAAAGGGGAAACATAAAGAAAAAGTGAAACGTAAGGAAAAAGTTGAATGTCTAACTTAGTAAGGAATCTTCCCTTTAAGAACTTTCTAATTATGAAATCAAATAGGAATTTAGTAAGGGCGTAAGTCATTTAAGATGTGCAAGGGAATATTGGGACACGAAGGAGTGTTTTTAGGAATTTTTTTTGGTGGGTGAGGGAAATAAGAATAATTGAATAATTAATGAAATTAATTTCTGGTGCAACTAGGGGGGATGTGTGACATGTGTACGGGGGAGTTTTTTCTGATTAAATTAATGAAAAAGAAATTAAATGAAAAATTGGGAAATAAATCACTAAAAACTCTATAGAAAGGATGGAGGAGGAGGGGTATGGATCTGATCTTTATGCGTAACGTTACACTGCTGAATTTTTGTCTTGGCTGAAATTATCTTGTGGGAGTTGGGATACCTAGCTCGGGTAATGAGTGGTAACTCGACCTTGCGAGGCGAGTTGGGTGCTAGTTGTTCTCTGGTATAGTGTGCGTGGCCCCTTTGTGGCTCGGGGGGCTCAGGGGGAAGAAGTTTACCCCTAGCGTTGGCTGGGAGGTACCAATGAGGTCACATCGGTCGACAAGCGGAAGCTGGATGGAGCGTGCACGGGATAAAAACTACTGAGCAATCGTGTTTGGCTAAGGTACATCGATTTAATTGTTACTTGCAATGAATTTAACTTTACTCATGTTAGTTCTCTATTCTCGTTCAATATTTCATTTCCATGCGTTGTCTTGCACCTACTTTCCTATGGTATTGTAATCCCTTGCTTGTTGTTTTCTAAAGGATTTCCTTTGGAGAACCCCAACTTCTGATTTCAGTAACTTGTTTGTGTGGGTTTATTGATTATTATGATTATATTGCACTTTATTTTCATCCCTTATCCCTAGGTCATCATTCCATGCCTGAGAAGTTGACCACAAGCCGAATCAACGATCGTCACTTCGGTGTTTATAGACCTATAAATTATAATGCCCTACTTTTCTGTGCATGGACGATGAGCGAAGGATATTTTTTTCCCAACTATCTATCCCTTACCTATCTATGTTCCATGTTGATTAGAACTTCAATTTTCTCTATGTTTTAATTGTTGAAACTTGGATAAACCCCTGAGTCTTGAATGCCAAATCTCTGCGCTTTCTTGTGATTGTTTACATCTGCATTTTTTGGTGGTTGATTTCTTCTGCATTTTCCTGTGATGGATTTTATTTGATTTTTCTTGGAGTCTTTACTCAGCCTTTACACAACAGATTCACCTTGTTTCTCATGGCTCATTACCCAGATTTTCCCTTATGACTTTCGTGTCCCTTCCCCACCGCAATTTACTTGGAAGCTAATTCGTTTTACTTAGATCAAATCGTTTTCCCCAAGTCTTTACAAAACAAATCAATTAGATGTAAGTTTTTCAAATAGAGGAACTAAATAATGTAATTTTTATAGAGTTATTATAGTGAATCTATGTACAACAAGTCTGTACCTAGACGTAATTCTTTGCCAACAAATTTCATTTTGTGTTACCTGCGTTTTTATGAACCCTGAATGCCAACAAATTTCATTATTGTTGCACCTGCGTTTTTAACATTTAATTAACAATGGATTTATGC
Source organism: Picea engelmannii (assembly GCA_009831015.1). NCBI lineage: Eukaryota > Viridiplantae > Streptophyta > Pinopsida > Pinales > Pinaceae > Picea > Picea engelmannii. The sequence continues at coordinate 4,132 of ML844769.1, read as the reverse complement.
TATCAATGACAACGATTAATATCTGATTGCGTTTTGATACCAGACTGCGTGTTTACCATGAGAATGTCTGCGTCTTTATAAATAATTATGCCATCTTTATCGTTTATTTACTCTGCTAAATTACATTTATATGACTATGTTTTATCCCATAGACAGTTTTTGTTAATAGACCGTCACTTTTAATAGACAACATTACATTTTGATTTCACAACCATTCATCCAATATATGTTAGACAACGAATCAATATTCCTGATTAAAATACAACGGATCTATACATCGCGCATTTATATGACAACATTTTTAATGGTGTTTATTATACTTTATATGACATCATGTTTGTTAATTGCTTATATGACAGACATCACCCTTCTCTATAGGCAGCGAGATCCCAACTAGACAACCACGTAATTGTTAGGTATTGTTAGGTAATTGACAACAAATTCAATGATAATGATATGTGTAATTGTCACGTATTGTTAGGTAGCGAATTCCCATCAATTTAGGTTGCGTTGTGGTTGTTGTATATAAATGTTGACAACAAAATTAAGGATAATGGTATGTGCAATTGTTGCGTATAGATGGTAGGGAGTGCATGTGAATTCAATATAATAGACATCAAATTCGTACTTTGAATGAGAGAGATTATATACATTTGATTTTACATTGTTGTGTGACAGTAATTATTCATTAGACCACTAATTCATACAATAAATATTCAATGGACAACTATCTCATTTTGTTAGACAACATTCTCATTAATGGATAGCCATAAATTATCTAGACAACAATATATTTGTTTAATCCCTTACTGGGACAACAAATCTTATATATTAATCCCTTGCTAAATTCTTGTTATATTGTTATTCCTTTTTGTGGGTCAGCGATACAATAGATAACGATTTCCTATTAATAAACACCAATATTTGGTAGATATCCATGTCATGGTTGAACCACGATTTGTTGGGTGATTCACCCCGTACATACACAGTGTTATCAACAGGTTTTTCTATATATTTATCTTTAGTTTTTCCAATAGATCTATAAGTTATACTGGTTAATAGACAATGACTATTGTTAGATGACGATTCTGTTGGCAGAGAATTTATTGCTTTGAAATTAATTATCATTACTCAGATCGATTATAGATTAATAGATTAATCTTGTATTAATTGTGCAGGATTTAGAAATTAGTTTGGAAATAAAAACAAATTCGTAGAATTTAGAATTTTGTTGTATAAAATGCATCTGTCCTTTTTTATTGCATTGAATCTAAAAATGAGATATCAATACAATTCACATAATGTCTTCGTGGAAGAATAATTTATTGTAAATAGGAAGTTAGTCTACTTCGAATTGGGTCAAGAAGAATTATTTATAGTTAATTGATGGTAGCTCGTTCCAATGCTAGGGTGTGTATTTGTTTTTAAAAATTTATTCTGCTAATCATTATAGCCTCAAGATCGACAACCTGATTGTCTGATCTAATCTGGTGATATCTGGCTAATAAAATACCTAGTGGTTGCTCATTTAAATTGTAACGAATGGTCACCTTGAATCCCTGATTGCTTGATTGTTTAGAGCGACTTCGTCGTAAGACGTTGCATTTTGTGTATCAATGTCAATTGGATTTAGGGAACCTTGGATTTTATGTTGGATAGAAGGTTGAAGTTTTTGGTTGTGTGTGGGTTCCTGGTGCACCGGTCACAATGCAACGACATGATCCCTTATGACTGTGTGGTTGCGCGTGTTGGGCGATAAGCACATATGAAACCTAGCTTAGGATCGTGTGCCTCCCGAGGTGGTTGTTGACTGTAGTGTTTATGGTGGTGCTTGTTTGGTAACCTACATGGTGACTGTCTCTCACACGTTGGGAAGGTTCTAGTTACTAGTCGTCGAAACCGTTGGGTCGGGTTGTTGATGTTAATACTGAGAAGACTAAGGTCATGATTATTAAATCCAATAAGATCCCTTATGATACCTTCGTATATGACAACAACAACTTGGAGGAAGTGACTTCATACAATTATCCTGGAATTGATATTCACCACAAGCTCAATTGGAATTATAGCATTGAGAAAATGATTATTGGGGGATGGAAAGCTTATTATGGGCTTGAAAACAATTGTAAATCAACTGATATTTGGAGTTGGGATAAGAAGAAACTCTTCTTTGAGACTCTTGTTACACATGTTGTTCTTTATAGATGTGAAGTCTGGGTCTGTAGTATCTCTCGTGAATCCTGGAGAAAGATAGAGAAAATACAAAAGAATTTTATAACCTATAATCTCAAAATTAAAGGAAATGCACCCTATCCCATCCTCCTCTTAGAAACAAGCCTTTCCCCCATTGAGAGCATGGCTATGACTAGATAACTAATGTATAAGAACAAGTTAAACAACATGGAAGACAAGAGGCTTCCTAAAATTTCTTCAAAATCAAGTCATAACCACCATAGACTCAAGCGAGGATGGCATAAAGATGCCTGATCTTGGCTAAGCTATTGGGGAATCATGGAAGACACCATTTTGCAGAATAAAGATACGATTAAAAAAAACGTCAAATCAAAATTTAAGGAGAAAATGTGGTGTGATAAAGAGTTAGATGAAAAAAGAAAATTAATGTATTATACAGATGTAATCAACCATAATCTAGAAGATCAAAATTATCTATTTGTTTTTCCAAGAGTAAAGAAAAAAATAAGCATTGCTAAGATAAGAACAAATTCTCACGAGCTCCATAGTGAAACTAGGCGTTGGTCAATTCCTAAAATGCCATGGGATGAAAGAGTGTGTCACCTTTGTGAAACTAAGAAGGTTGAAGATGAAAAACACTTTCTCTTAGATTGTCCAACCTATACCCATATTAGAACTCATTTTCAAAATATTTGTCACACTACCAACCTTCCTAACCTCTTAACTCAACAAAATTATGGTGATCTTGGAAAGCTTCTCTTAATGCTTTTTGAGCACATAAACAAAATTCTAAAGAATCACAAGTAATCACTTACCCTCTTAAGGTCTGATAGACCAATTCAATCTTAGTGGACGTTAATCATTATTATCATTATTATATAGTTATATATATAGTATATAACTATATATTATAGTAATATATATAACTATATTATTATATAGTTATATAATATATGACTATATAGTTATATATTATATGACTATATAATATATAGTTATATATATTTTCACGTGATATAGTTATATATATTTATAATTATATATGTAGTTGATTTTAATTGTTTTTTATTTATTTCTAATGAAATTTTGTATTTCAATTTTTTTTTAAATAAAGTTTTAGTTAAGGAGTTTTAGTATTTTTTGTTTTAAATATTTTTTTGAATTTTGTTTTGTAGTATTTATTTATTTATTATTATTATTTTTTCTATTTTTCTAGGTTTCAAG